>JAHWFO010012523.1:1234787-1251533 GCA_023313115.1 Rhysida immarginata
CCCCCCCTGGCTACGGGCCTGAAATTAATCTCCAGAAGGAGTTCTTGGACTGAAGAATTAGGTCTACCGCCATATTGAGCTCTAGATATGTGCTCCCAAAGGTATTTAGTCATAGGGTCAAATAAAATTTTTTCAGTTATTTTGAATAGCGAAGGTAGGATAGCAACCGGTCTAAAATTTTTTACATCATTAGGATCCCCACCTTTATAAATCAAAGGTCAAATCAAAGTTTGTCTAAAATATTTCGGAAATTTCACATTTTCCCTAATTTCACTGATTAGGTGGGCCAGAAGATAAGTACCCGGAACACCCCAATTTTTAATTACATGTACCATATAATTTTAAAATGTCATCAATCTTATCGTATTTTAGTTTAACTCTTTTCGAGGTGCGGTCAATTTCCTGCACTAAGTAAACTGGTAATTCCCAGTCCATCTTAGGTTTAGTTAATTGCATTTTCATATGTATATTATGAAATGTTTGTATAACAACAAATTTCCCTGAAAAAATATAGTTGCCATGATTTTGTACGTAACCCTAGTAAGACTTCCAAAGGAAATTAAACGAGGACACCACCAATCCACACAAAAAGAGTTTAATGATCCAGATATACATTTCGGAAACTAAGCCTCCTTCATCAATCTGTGAAGGACGTTTAGCCCACGAAATGCACATTTGGTCATTAAACTCTCTTTGTATGGAATGTTGGTTTCCTCAGAATATAGGAGGTCAACAAATTGTAGATATAATACACTAATAAATAATAAAGCGTATAGACATTTCCACAAAATTTTTTACTGTAAGATAGTATGTATATTTCGAGGACTAAGTCCCCTTCTTCAGCTACAACGTAGTGTTAAAAATCAACAATCGAACAATACATCGACAATCGAACAGTGGAGTGAACATTTGTTCAGATGGGACGGAAGCAGCGCTTCCACTAAGCTCCTCTTTCCAGAATAAATGCCAAAGGAAATACACTGAGATAGGCAAGAAGCCTGATCCACCCAAGAGGTCCTCCACATTATCCAAAAAACAAAATAAGATTGACGATTGTCAGACGAGAAACAACAAAACAAAACAAAACAAAAAAACAAACTTAAACCAAGAAGACAACGAGAAAGAAAAGCATCGCATCTTCCAGTAATCTGGGAAAATAACGTTGCTGATGACTTCAAAGTTGACATCCAGAATGTGCCTTGGCTTTCGGTACCTTGTATGCCACTTCATCTCGAAGTCCATGATGAATTACATGATGAATTACAACAGGTGGGTGTCGGTATATATATCTTAAAAGTTTTACAAAATCTTCTAAACAACCGAGCAAACTACATGATGGGCAAATAACGCATGTGTCCAATGTGAGTCTGAATTAGGAATCATGCAGGGCTCTACAATAAGTGTAGCTTTATTCGCAATCTATTTATCTTCCATTTCACCTTGCCACTGAAAACAAAAATTATAGCCTACGTTGACGATATGTACTTATTAAAATCTTATACGCTGGATAATGGCCACCTAATCAAGCAAGACATAAATCATGACATATCTTTATTGACAGAGTGCTTAAAAAAACGAGGCATAGTTTTGAACAACCAGAAAACTAAAACTTTAATCTTCTCCTTGAATAACGAACAAGAAGTTATGACTCATAAGTGTTTAGGTATCATTTTCAACTCCCGTCTACAGTTTCATGACCATCTAGAAGACCTAATCAAACAATTGAACCGGCTATCATTTTTAATGAAAAGACTGAGGAAAACACTTACAGACAAGGAAATGATACAGTCATCAAGTCCAAAGTTTTCCCAAAAATTAGTTATGACGCTTATCTTTGGTCAACAGCGAACAAATACAGATTATCAGGCCCAAAAACAGCATATAATAGAATTATACGCTCCTCTTTCGCCTATACAAAACCGCATCGATTACTCAAAAATGTAACAGCCTAGGACTATTAACATTCGACTCTGTATTGTACATAACTAACTTAAAAGAATTTTACAGGTCAATAACTCAAGCAGACCATCCAACGCATTTTATAAAAAACTATATGATCTCTTCCAGTTCATCAGATAAACAAGAAAATGGAATATAGAACTGCCCTTTATAATATCTACCCGGCAAGACAAGACTCTTCCTTTTAATACGTATAATAAAAGAACGGAATCGACTCCCGTACCAAATCAAAGACAATATCTTAAACTGCTCGACAGTATCTTGCGTCCATACTAAACATGTTGGAAGGATTTTAACCAAGTATACACTGACAAAACAATCTACGATGGATTGTTGTTAGAATTTTTCGTCTAGAAAGACGCGATTGTGATAATAATAATAATCTCCATCGAATGCCTCAGAATCCCAGTCACCATTTCATTGTCATGATTCTCAATCTTCTGGGTCATATTCATCAGTAGGTCCTGGCTGTATTTCCCAATATGAGTCATGTTGAATTCACCGTGGATGGACTGATTTTTCGCGGTTCTTCTATCCAGTTGCGTCCTCAGAGTAACGTTCTGGAATGATTGGAGCTCTTTCCATCTACTTCTGCAGATGATTGCCCACGCTGGCATGCCGTACAGCAGGATGGTCCTAACGATTGTCTTGTATAGGAGAAGCTTATTATTAATGCTTAGGGTGCTGTTGTGTCCTAGGAGAGCTATGAGGCTGTATTTAGCCTTTTTCGCTTTGTTCAGGACGAACGTCACGTGACGAGTCCAGGAGAACCTTGAGTCTATGACAACGCCAAGGTACAGTCATCAAAGGGAAATAATCCACACTTAAATTTTACTTTAAGTTTTACCGTTAAAATATTAATTTATTTTTAATAATTTAATATTATATTCAGAGTTAACATTATTAAGATTATTAAATTTAAATAATTATAATTAAAAAGCAGTTTAAACAACACATTAGCATGAAATGTAATATTAAGTATTAAACTCGTGTGGATTATTTCCTTTGGTTGACTGTACTTGTAATTATCAACCCAGTCGAGTTTCCTGTTGAATAAAACAAGAGTGTCTGGAGGACGCTTGAATTTTTTGTTAAAGTACATTGCTTTGCATTTCCCTACGTTAAGGTTCAGTTTCCAGCAATTAAACCAATTTTCAAAATCCTTCAAGGCATTTTGTAACGAGTAATAACGAGGGATGGCTGGTGCGCCCAAGTCATAATCATCTGCGTAGAAGTATGCACTTTTCGGGCTTCGAAAAGTCATGAACAAAATAGTAAAGAGGATAGGCCCGAGGACAGAACCCTGTGGAACGCCGGCCTTTACTGTTCGGGGAGAGGAAAGATTATCACCAACCTTAGCCTGATAAGTCCTGTTGGTAAGAAATGAATGCACCATCGATATCAAATCAGGAGGAAAACCATCTCTGATCATTTTGTAGATAAGCCCTTCATGCCATACCTGATCAAAAACTTTGCTGACATCCAGAAATACTACACCACAGTACCTAGAAAGGTTCAGGGGAGTGCTCAAGTCTTCAACGAGCCTCCATATCTGCATCTGACAGGAGTAGTTGGCACGAAAGCCAAACTGGTCCTGCCGGACTATCTCTTTGGCGACACAGCGGTCATGGAACCTGGAGAGGATCGTTTTCTCCAGAACTTTAGAAATTGACGGGAGCAGGCTAATAGGCCTGTAGCTCGCGGGAACAGCTGGATTTTACCCCAAGATCCTGCACACGATTAGTCATCCAAAACTACTGAACTTTCTAGAATCCTTGGAAATCGTCAATAGAACACCCAATCAGATTCTTAACTCGGACAAAGGTCCTATGGACGTCAGTGATTGGTTCTTTACGTATAAGTACCTACAGAGATGATTGGTTACTTTATTTTATTATTTTTTATGTTTACTTATCTATCTATAACTTGCCTGCTTTACCAAGTATAATAGGCTCACAAGAAGAGTTCACGAGGAGGTAAAAGCACTTCGTAATGACAGATGGAATGTTAAAGTTAAGAGTCTGTCGACCCACGATAACTCTATGTGGTGCATGGTTCGAGCCTTGCAAAACAAGAAAGCCATTAATATCCCACCTCTGTTAGCCCAAAATGGCAAATTCATCACTAATGATGATGATAAAGCGCAGCTTATTGCAAGTTCACTTTCAGAACAGTTTGTCACGCCTACTGATGGTCGGCAAATAGGGCTTGATATGTCCGAGAAAGTAAAATCCTGCATAACTGGCTTCTATAATATTCATGGCAATGAATTCCCAAAACATAGCATTGATGTAAATGAAGTCCTAAGCATCATTAAAAATTTAAAAACGAGAAAAGCTCCAGGTAAAGACTCTATTAAGAACACTGCTTTGAAAAATTTACCTCCAAATAAAATTCAAGATATTGCAAAAGTGATTAACGACTGCTGGAAGAACACTTACTTCCCGGATGCTTGGAAGCAATCAGTTGTCTTAAGCATTCCTAAGCCAGGACAAAATCCTGCAAATCCTGTTAGCTACAGGCCCATCAGCTTGTTACCATCAATTTCCAAAATCCTGGAAAAAACAATTCTCAAGAGATTCATTGAGCACTGTGATGCCAACGATCTCATCCGCGATGAACAATTTGGCTTTCGCTCAAACCATTCCTGCCAACTCCAAACATGGAGGCTCGCAGCGGATATCAATGAGCCCCTTAATCTCTCTATGTACTGTGGGGTCGTTTTTCTCGATGTACACAAAGCCTTCGACCAAGTCTGGCACGATGGTCTTATTTTTAAAATGATTATGGATGGATTTCCTCAAGACATAATTACTCTGATACACTCGTTTCTCTCCAACCGGTTCTTTCAGGCCAGAGTTGGAGATAGTCTATCTCCTATGTATGAAGTAAAAGCTGGTGTCCCACAGGGTTCAGTCCTGGGGCCAGTATTATTCAATTATTTTATGCGAGACTTTCCAAGCCCTTCTAAATGTAAGCTCTTTTTTTACGCAGATGACGCTGCTATACTGACCTGTGCTCGTCAACCAGCCGTAGTAGTCTCGCGGCTGCAGAAGGCTCTAAAGGAGTGTGAAAGCTGGTTTAGCAAGTGGAGGCTAAAATTGAATGTAGACAAATGCAAGGCGATGTTTGTCTCCAAGAAGAGAAAGAGATCATTAGATTCTCTAACACTATATGGCAAAAAACTGGACTGGGTTGAAACTTATAAATATCTTGGTGTTGTTATTGACTCTAAACTTACCTGGACTCCCCACGCAACTTATGCGTTGAATAAGGCCAGGAGAGCCAAGTTTAGCTTGATTGCTCTGCTGGGCCGGAATAGTGCTCTAAACATTGATAATAAACTCCTACTCTATAAGGTCATTGTTCGGACTATCTTGACCTATGGTATGCCCGTCTGGGCCACAATATGTAAAACTAGATGGAAAGAACTGCAAACGTTCCAAAACGTTACCCTTAGGACTATTGCGCAAAAAGATCGGAGAATTGTTCGCAATTCCTCCATTTATAATGACTTCAACATGACTCATATTGGCAAATACGTTCAAGGGCTCATGGAATCCATGCTGCCCAATATAGAAAATCATAGCAACGAGCTAGTCTCGGGCATTTTAAAGCATCCTATGCATAGAAAGAGATATCGTGATCCAAGGCATATACTTGATATTAATTTTGAAGACATTGATAATGTCTTATTTCCAGATTACTGGACTTCATAGGTCGTGTTTTATCTAATACTAGTGGTCTGCTTCTAGTCTAGACAGTCGTCAATCAAATTTTCCTCCACCAAGAGGAGGCAATTTTCTTTCATACTTTGGATGACCCTTGTGGGTACATCAGGCTTCTTTTCTAGCTCAGTGTATTTCCCTTGGAATATGATTATGAAGGGTGAGATTATGGAAGCTATGCTTCAAGTTCCACTTGAATACCGATACACTACACTGTTCGATTGTCGATTATGTATTGTTAGAGGCACGTTCTTGACATCAATTTTGAAGATATTAGCAACGTCTCTTTCCCAGACTACTGGAAGATGTGATAACCTTATTTCTCCTTGTATTTTTTATTTCGTTTGTTTTTTGTTTCTGACAATCGTCAATCTTACTTTCCTTTTTGTATAATATGGAAGACCGCTTGGGTTGGTTAGGCTTCTTGACTACCTCAGTGTATTTCCTTTGGAGTTTATTCTGGTTAGATGAGCTTTGTGAAAGCGCTGCTTTCGTCCCATCCTAACGAATGTACACTTCACTGTTCGATTGTCGATTGTCGGTCGATGTATTGTTAGTTTAACACTACGTTGTAGCTGAAGAAGGGAACTTCGTCCTCGAAATGCACCTACTATCTTACAGCAAAACGTTTTGTGGAAATGTGTATTCGCTTTATTATTAGTTTATTATTTATTAGTTGGTTTCCTCATTTAATTTCCTTAGTGTTGTGTCCACAGTTTTTGGCTTGTCGTGCTATTATGCGACTTCCAGTTGCCTGTGGTACTCCGATGAAAGAGGCAACGCCGCAGTGGGTTTGGGGATTTACGGTTTCTATGCTAGCCTTGACTTTCCTCACCATTTTTAGTAGTGCATTTTGGGGTAGGGTGCTTTCTTAGGTGTTGGCGCTGAGCTTTGTTCTTCTCCCGGTCCACATTTGCTAACCTGGCTTAATGTGTTATGCACGGCTGCTTTATATATAGTAAATTAACGACTTTTACATTGCTCGATTATCCGAGAATATAACCGTAAGGGCATTTATACACTTTGCCAAAATCGGGATTATTCGTAACGAAATTTGTTTCTCCTAAGTATAAACTAAACACGATTTTCTCTTTTTCGGAATGGCTTCACGTGACAACAATCAAGCGAACCAAGTGCATTCCAATTTCTTTCACATAAATGTAAAGATATCCTTTCAGACATAGACGCTATTCACTATCGGAATTAAAAATATTAAGAATCTCATAAATTCGAAGTAAAGAAAAGTTTCAGCATAGAAAAAGAAATTACCCTCCGATCATATTTAGGTATACTATCAATTAAAAAAAATTGGCATTCCGAAAAATTTAAGCATTTACTTTATATACGAGGAAACTATGTATTATTTAATATTTTAAGTGAAGCTATTCTGTTAATCTGGAAAGCCAAATATTAAGAATTCCTTTGGTGTTTTGTTTTCTTATCCTCTACAATATTTTATTTATTTATTTATTTATTTATTTATTTATTTATTTATTTATGGGTTAGTAACTGATACAACATTACTATCCAGTGCCTGGTATGGTCATAAACCGACAAGGTAAACCAGTAACAATAAAAACAAAATAGCAGGTTAGTATAAAATACAAATAAGAATACAAAAAATAAATGCTAGTAACTAACAGCCAAAAAATTGGTATTCCATATGTGGCATAAAAAAAAAACACAACCCGGCATAAATAGACCAATTACAATGTCGTAATATGTCTTCCGAGGGCCCTTCTGAATAATAAGTTTTATTTATTTATTTCTTTATTTATTTATTAGAGTTACGTATTTTATTCATTTAATATAATTCTGTCTTGTGAATGACCGAAGGTTCAAAACCCGTCATGGCCTCCACACAAGACATAAAAAGATATTAAAGTTTATCATTAGAATTCCCTTTTGCTTGAAATGTGATTACTATCAGCAATATCTTTCTTAGCATAAAATAATTACACATTTTTTTTAGACAAAGGGCGTTATTTTCAGATCAGCAAGATCGAATGGTAGAAAGATCTTGCCATTTAAATAAAGTGAAAGCACAATCAGTTAATTTTAGGCTTATATAAATGAACTGTGATTTCGACTATGTGCTAGAGAAAAATGCAAATTGCTTCTCTAATTAGATGGCCGCGATTAGATGAGTTAATATATGTCTGCGCAGATTTTTAATGCCAAAGGTAATTTATTTAAGGTAACTGAACGGTTATTTTATGGAATGTGATATCACTGGTGTAACGATGTCACATATCGTATTGCAACACCAAAATTTATCTCAAATGAATAATTTTATATAAGGTAACAGTAATACAGATAAGTATGAAGTTATATTACACAATGTACATAACACGTGTAGGCAGATTCGTTGAGAAGAAATTCTCGGCCCCTATCCTCAAACCGACCAACCAGACTTTCCTCTCCCCTCGTTAAAGATCAGACAACAACAACAGTGCGTTCCTTTGATTCTTCGAAGGAAGCGAGTGAAATCTGGCTCCCACACCGGAAGTAGTAGCTACAAAGTTGATGAACGACTTTGATCCCCGCGAGCTCCGACAGGTGGTAGCACGAGCATGGCGTGCCCAAATAACCAGTGGACGCAGCGGGGAGCCCTCGTTACAGCGAAAACGGCCGAGTTGGGCCACTCGAGCGCGAATTCATTCGAAAGAGAGAGGAGAGTTCGTTGTCTATTTTACGTGACGCCAAATGAATGAATAGTCTGCTAATGGACTTTTAGTCTTCATTAATCATTTAATTGCGTTTTATTTCTAGTACCCGCAGAAGCAAATGTTCAAACTTAATGAACAAATGCTATTGCAAATTATAAAAGTTATTAGGGTTGTTGCTGACGGACTGTGGCATATTTCCTCGCCTTTCCTTTTGATTTATATTTAATAAACCAAAATGGAAGTTTGCTGTTTTCTTTTTAATTTAAATATTGCACAGAGCTTTTGCCTATGTTTCAAGCTGTCCTTTAAAATGGAATTTTGCTGTTTTCTTTTTTATTTAAATATTACGCAGAACAATGTACTCTTTGTTAATTCCCTAAGCAATCGTGTAATCGAAAGTTGCAAACAAGCAAAAAATAATTCAGAGGAAATTCAATCTCAAAATCTACGCTTTTTTTTCTAAAGTTTTCAAGCAAAACAAAAAGTCTGCAGATTTACAGGGTGACTGCCTTTGACAGTTCAAGTTCCCTGGATGGGATACATCTGTTAAGCTCTTAACTGATTCAAAAATACACATGAAACAGATGCCTCTCATCTCACTAGAAAATCGTAATATCTGCAATGCTCATTTTGTGTCAAATTCGGACAAAAGAATATTAGTTTATTTCCCATCATCTGTATACGCTGAATGAGATTTAATGTTTACAATTCGCTATCATTGGACCCGACCAAGTTGGATTTAGCAGTTTCTTTTAGTACCGTAATTCCCGGATTACCAGCCGCGGCTCTTACGTATTTAAAATCCCAGTATTAGCAAACTGCGGCTCATATATATTTTTCAGAAATAGTGGTGGGCGAGAAATAAGTGATTTTTCTGAATAAACTTGCATATGTATAACGAAATTTTAATTTTAAAATTCGTTATTCTTTTGCATTTTGCATTACATCTTATTTTATAAAGTAGGCTTACAAGTAAAGTTAAGTTGTATTATAAAGTCCTTTATTAACATTCAAGGATTGCTTTTGAACTGCGGCCCTTATGCCGATGCGGTCCTTACGATATACATGTTTTTTACATAAATATTTTTTAAGCATTTTTGTGCAGTGCGGCCCTTACGACGAGTGCGGCTGGTAATCCGGGAATTACGGTAAATCCAGATATTTGGAGCCTGAATCACACTTATCCGGCATACCAGCATCAGAGCGTCAAATATCTTCAGTAAGCAGAAAAAATTCGTGTGCATCGGTATTTTTTGCTTTGACGATTTGTCGGTGAATGTGAAACGGATCTAAAGCCCCTGTCATCGAATGGGTTAAAGCCAACGAATTAAATTTCAATAGAATGGAGAACATCTGTAAAATGGATTGTAATCAGCGCCACCGTTTGAAGCCACTTGTACTACGCGTCCACCACTATTTCTTAAGCAGTATTTCTTACTTATATTTCATCACGCGTGTAGATCTAAAAGTAGATTCGCAAGAGGATCTTCCATTACACAAATATACACCAAAAGTATCTTATTTAAGGGATAACAACTTTAATGAAAATCTTTCAATTCGATATTAAGACATTTTCACTTATTTGAACGACATTTGCAATATTTTAACTGATATGAAATAAATTATTGTTAGATAACTTTTTCTTCTTTGATTCCTAATAATTTTTCACACAACTATTAGTCGGTTATATCAAGGCTTTCACAGTTACTCACCATTCAACATTAATTTAAAAAAAAATGTTATAGTTACTAAATAAAAATATTATGCACTTAAATTATAATGCAACTGAGTATCATATAAAAAAATGCCACGGATTGCTGCGAATTTCCTCTTTTCTACGAGTACTAAACCAGTACTATTAGTAGTACTGTTTTGATGTTTTGTCTCCAACTTTCATGTCGGAATGAGTTTCACATTGCTTCAAATACGGCGACTAGTTTTCCGTTCTTAGTAGCTGTGATTGTTTATTTTTTATGTAATGTAATAGCCACGGACGGGTCAATCAACCTTAGAGCTGTCCCAGTACCGGTAAATACGAGGGTGAGTCAAATGAAAACCGCAAAATTTTAAATAAAATTACAAATTTCGCCCCACAGCGTTGTAATTCTGCAGATCCGTTAAAAATGAGTTGTAGAAATATCCGGTCGATGGCAGGAAAATAGGGAAGCAAACAACGTCTCAGCAGCAGCTTAAAAATGGCCGCCCCACTTGAAACATGCACCAAAGAAGTTTATGAATGGTAATGCATGTTTGTCACAGCCGCAAGTTTATGAATGGAATGTGATGTTCACAAATGGTGTGATTAGCAGTATCAGACCCCTCGCCCGGGTTAGGCACATCAAGCTGTGATGCCAGAGAATATTGCAGCAGTTGAAGAATCGCCGAGTAACGATTGATGAAATCGCAGAATTGTTAGACATTAGTCATGGTTTCACACCTTCACTACTCAAAAATCGGATAACTGAACGCTGTTCTTCTTTGGTGCATGTTTGAAGTGGGGCGGCCATCTTTAAACAGCTGCTGTGACGTTGTTTGCTTGTCTCTACTTTCCTGCCACCTACCGGATATTTCTACAACTCATTTTTGACGGATCTGCAGAATTACAACGCCGTGGGGCGAAATTTGGAATTTTAATTACAATATTGCGGTTTTCATTTGACTCACTCTCGTACATTTCGACTGTGGATCCCTTCAAATTATAAGAGTTACAAAAGATTTGGCAGGATTATATTTTGACAATATCTGTCCTGTAAATATTAGTTACCAGAGAGAGTCGGGTGCAAAAGAACTAAAGAAAGAATGAAAAACTAATAGCCTACTTAATTTATCCTTTACTATCATAAAGTTTAAATAGCAGTCTTGGAATAAAGCTTCCCCATAAAAGTTAATTTGCTGGGAAACCTTATTCTAATTGTGCAAAATGTTGCTATGATTCGTTCAATCATTAGCAAAGCCCATACAGGAGAGTTAGACTGTACAGAATTAAATTTTAAACACTGATTTTTCTCAAAATAATAGTAAGATGAGTTTTACATTGTAAAACAGATGTCAGTGTTCCGAAGCAAATGTTTCAGATACGACATGCCAGATTATGAATGGATATAAACTCACCATAGGTAATTAATGGAAAAGTGGGTTCTAAACCGCTCGACAGCCACGATTTCCCCCCCAGCAGTCGCTGCTGACAAACCCCCTGCAAACGCACAATTAGAGGGAGACAAAGGGGGAAATGATCGATGGAGTAAACTGCCTGGAGTTATTTTAACTACAGGTGATTTAATGTTTACAGAACAAAAAACAAGAAAGGTGGAAGATGAATGACGAATGAACGAAAACTGATCTATTTCGTTTAAATTCATAAATCATTTTCATTTTTGCACTCTCCAAAGAAAACTCCTATCGCTTTTGGTTGTGCCACTCATGTCATATATCGACGTTCAGCTCTTCCTATTGAAACCGAAGCCTACGGAGGCCTACGGAGGAGGCTAGATATTCTTCACTCCTTATTCCTCCCCCATCTCCAAATATTCATTTTCACAGGCACACGTTCTCATCCTTTCCTCTTCGAATGATCCTACACGGAGCAACGTCTTTATGGTCGAGAGTACCTCGGATTTGGTCACATTTAACGGTTGGCACGTGCAGTGGACAATCGGTGGCAGTGGTCTGACAGACATTTGGAGAGGAGGAGGAGAAGGAGGGAGAAATTACAGGTACAGGAGTCAAGACAACCCCTTCCCCCCTTCTGCCATTCCACATCTGCTCTGAAAGACAAGGGGAGGGACAAACGAATTGGCGTTGGGGAATTAGCCCCTTCACAGGAGGAGATCGCAGTCAATCGATCGTTTGCCAAAGGGTAATCAATTAATTCGGGGAAGGAGGGGAAATCCTCTTAGGTCAATCCTCTTTTGTTGTCTATTCACCATTAAATATTGTGTATATTGCGGACTGAGCTACTTAGTGATGAGGTAATAATCTTTATAACTCACCATTATCAAATGCAACTTCTTATGCACCTTTAAGAAGTTCGGATCTCTCCCCCTCTCCCTATTATTCAGAAACATTATAAGTAAAAATACTCTAGTAATACAGTGCTGTACTAAGCAAAAGATTAAGCTTATACTTCAATTTATTCTTCCACCTGATTGAAATAAGATTGCAAATGTTATATGGCATGACATAGCGTATTACACTTGAATGATAATAACGAAACACACACACACACATCTTGACCATAACGAAAAAGAATTTATTATTATTATTATTATTATTATTATTATTATTATTATTATTATTTGCGTCCTCATGGACAGTCGCATCAGGTTAGTTGAGCATTTGTTGGATGAGAACATATTGTGTGATAATTCTATATGAATGTTGTCGATGTTTCATGCATGATGCAATAATACATTTAAAAATTTTTTGACGATCATCAAGGGGGAGACTGTTCCAAAGTCTAAAAGTATTACAGGGGAAAAAGTTGTCTCGGAAATTTGAAACAATACTCGGTGGTTGTATTTAAAGTTTCTTAGTTTGCCTGCTGTCCATTGTTTCCGAGAGCCATTCCTTGATATAGTGAGCTCGATGTATCGTCGAACTAATAGTTTTCACCATTCAAAAATATTTTATCCTACTGATGATGAGAAATATTCTCGAAAACGTTTCATCCCAAATATTTGGATCACCCTCTTCAAAATTTCATCTGTATTTCAAAACCAACATTTCCTTCAAGATCATCGTTTTCCACTATCAACATTATCTTCACAAGACTTCATCTACAACCTCAATAGACTGGGTTTATTTCTGCTATCAACAACATCTTCAATAGACCACATCCTTTGAGTTTTATTCATCGTTTTACAGATTGGTGACTTTATTATTTATTTTTTTGTTTTTATTAATTTTACGATTTTCCAAATTAAAAGGAGACTGATCACATTTAAATTTAAAATTAATCATTTAAACTCCTTAGATCAATAACTAATAGTTTTTATTGATTCCCGCAAATTTAATGATCCTTATACATACTTCGGCTATCCTGTGGCCATCGTACAAAATGACAATATACAACCATCGTCTATTTTTACGAGGTGTTTATAGTGAAGATTAAAATACAAATATCTTCTCATGTAGCGAAAATTAAAATACCCTGCTAAATACAGAATTTCTGAATGGTAATTTTTTGAAGTTTTGATTATAAATAATAGGTTAATATATCAAATCATTTTTTATTATTTCCACTTCCGTATTCCAGATTGCTTAATGGCAATTAATAGCAGAGAAATTCTAGGTGTGTACGCTTTTTTGTCCTTATACTTGTCCCGATTTGAAACGTTGCAACTCTGTTTTATTCCTTAAAATTTGCATATAATGCTGAAATATTTATCGGAATATTTACGGTATACCTCCATTGGATTAGTATTTTAAACTCTACACGTACTTTATAAATACCCTATAGAGAGAAAGAGCCAATCGGAGAAAAGGGTTACTCCTTCCATCTAGTTTCTGCATTTCTCTTCGACTGCACATAGTAAATTTGTCAAAATTGTAATAGGGAATTTCGTAAATTTCTGATTTTATTCGTCCTTGAATCGCCTGAATTTGAATTTTTGTAGGCTTGTTCTGCATTTGCATGAGCCAGTCCTGTAAAGATTAGGCTATAAAAGGGACCAAAAGGTGGAGATATGAAAATACGAGGACCTTTCGATAAACACGTTTAGATTACAGTCGCAAAGGTATCGCCTAGACAACGGAAAGCAATTGTTTAAGTACAGTACTAGTGGTGCGTCTGTCACACCTCTTTCTAAAAGTTGTAATTAAGTTTATGGTAGACAGTCCTTCCAAAAATAATCTGCATGCTGTTATTAAATTTTTGGCTCTTAGACTTTAAGGAATCTGGTGTCAACGTCAATGTTGATAGATGTGCAGACACCTTACAAAGTTTACGTGCCAGCATCCAGAATAAACGTTCCGGGAAACTCGCAAACGCAGTTATCCTTCTGTATGATAATGCCCGTCCTTATGTAGCCCAAAGGATTCAAGATATGCTCACTCGTACATTGGGAAGTCTTAGAACATCCATTTTAAAGTCCCGAAATATCCTCGTGTGATTTCCATGTTTTTGGCCCTCTAAAAGAATCACTAAAAAGGACAGCGATTCAATTCCGACGCCGACGTAGAATACGCTGTTAAAAAAGAAAAAAAGTACTAGCCTAGCTGTTATGCAATGGTTCCGCGAACAACCATGGAGGTATGAAGAGGTATGAATGGTATGAATGGTTCCCCCTTCATAAATTAGTACACCAACTGGGATTCATCCCTTAATGTTCACGGAGATTTCTTTTAAAGTCTTTGAATAAAAATTGCTTCCCAGCCTCTAAACATGTTTCTATTGAACAATCCTCGTAGAAAGAATTAAATAAAGAAACGCAAGGAATCAGATATATTCTAAATATGTTTTTAACATCGTTACTGAATTTGCGAAGTCTGTCGTTCTGTTGCCAATTTTTTGATTTCGACTTCAGATTCGGATAGAGTATCAAAAAGTGAATAAAAGTTTTAATAGGTACACACGAGCTATCTATTCGGGAAAATGGCCAAAATGGCGGTTAAATTTAAACATTTTTTTCCTTCGAGCCGGCCAAACTGAGTAACTTTTACCGTCATTTTGGCTATGTTCCCGAATAGATAGGATAAGTTTGTATATTAGAACTTTCACCCACTTTTTGATGCTCTATCCGTATCTGATAAGGAATAGGCTCGAAGTGCCAATCTACGATTTCCACCAAATTTTGTATATATGTAGTAGACAATGAATTGTACCTACAACCAAATTTTAGCTGCTGACATAAGCGAGGAGAGAAGTTATAGCCCCTCAAAAATCCTCAAAGCGCGCGAAATTCAAATTGGTTAAAAACGGAGTTCATATGACAATTGTGAAATAGGAGTATACAATTGGGCGAAAGATTGTACATCAATAGCAGTTGGATATCAATACTTTCGGCAGAAAATTTCTCTATAATTAGCCCCTTTAATTTGTGGGACATTTCTTGACTAGGCTACCACTTAAGAAATTAAAAATTAATATATGTTGATTTAAAACAAATATCTTAAATTTGGATAAATTTATTTGTTTAGCTTTTATCTTATATTATGTAAGCTAGTACTTTATACATATGTAAAACAACTTCTACAAATGCAACTTCTTCGACTAACACATACGATTTTTGAGGATTTTTGAAGTGCTATAAATCCCCTCCGGGCTGATGTCAGCAGGTAAGATTTTGATTGTAAGTACAACTTATTATATACTACTTATCTACTACTTATATACCAAATTTGGTGGAAATCAGAGATTGGCACTTCGGGACTGTTCCTTGTGAAGCCAAAATCGGAAAAAAATTGTCAATGGAAGGACCCGACCTCACGAATACAATAACGATGTTTTAATTTAACTTCGTTATAGTAATGCATTCTCAGCTGGCTTATTTTTTATATAAAATACGGATTTACCTAAGTTGTACATGTTTAAAAAAAAAAAAAATTTTATTTTAAAATTTTATTTTTCTAAAATTTTCTGACCTTTGTATATGCTTTCAGTACCTGTTATCAGTCCGATTTGTAATTACATTAAATTCAGATCGTAACGAATACGTTTGTCTAGCGTGGTTTAATTCTAGTAATCGGCGATGCCATTAACTGACAAAAATACATGTAGGTTAATTCTTATACGTAATAAGTTATCTCATTAATCGACCATTACTGTATTCTTATAAAAACACAGAAATTTTTATAATATTACTTCACTTGTCCGGGGCAAAGATTATAATTATCCATATTTATAGTAGCGGGATTTGAATCTATACTGGAAAGTAGGCTCCCATGCACTCGAAAGCTGCTGTACTCGTATTTAAGAAAAATGCGAATAAACTGTATAACAGAACGATCTATTTATTTTTAATAGGCAAGGACGTTATCTTAATAAGTTATTGAGTATTGAATAAGCTAAAGTTCGTTGTCTTAAGTACGTTATTCAAATATATAATTACATTGAATGTGTCGGCAAAAATTATGGATTTTTGAAATTTTGACCTCGGATTTCAAAACTGTATAGGTAATATAAGCTCGCGCAGTCTCAACTGTTTTTTTTTTTGTTGTTTTTTTTTCTGTGCGGTTTCAGGTCCTTCTTTAAAACTATTTCGGTTGAGAAATTTTATTTTATAAGATTCTCGCATTAAGAGAGACTCTCTTTATGAATGCTCATTAATCTCTCATAATCAGCTTTTTCTATTAATATCTTGATTCGTGAATGATGTTTCGACGGCAGGGGCGTAACCAGAATTTTACATGGGGAGGTTCGTGGGGGGGGGGGGGATAAAATATAGAATAGT
>JAHWFO010012523.1:1251633-1269399 GCA_023313115.1 Rhysida immarginata
ATGGGGGGGGGGGGATAAAATATAGAATAGTTTTTTAGTAGAAACAAAGAAAAACAAATGAACTTAATCAAATCAGGGAAATAAAAGGGGGGTTCCTCCGAACCCGCCAAATACCCCCCCCCAAGTTACGCCCCCGAATTGTATTTTAGAAGTGTATTGGTTAAACTTTTGGACTTTGGAGGGCTGTTGTCGAGTCCTCTGTATATGGGACGCCCCTTGTTGAAATCTTCAATATTTTGAAGACCTGTTGGGGAATCTTCAGAATTTTGGTGGCCTGTTGATTAATATTACGGATTTTGGAGGCCTATTAAATAATCTTATGGATTATTGATTTCTGTTAAGGGGTCTTCTGATTTTAGAATTCTTTTAATAGTATTTTGGAGGCCTATTGGTTAATATTTTCGATTTTGGAGGCCTAGTGACGAATCTTCCGAACTTAGGAGGCCTAGTGACGAATCTTCCGAACTTAGGAGGCCTAGTGACGAATCTTCCGAACTTTGGAGGCCTGCTGGTTAATTTTCCGGATCTTAGAGTTCTATTAAATATCTTCCGGATTTTGGAAGTCTAATAAAGCATCTTTCGCGTTTGGAGGCTTTTTAAATAATTTTCCGGATTTTGAATTTCTACTAAGGGGTCTTCCGGATTTTGGAGTCCTGTTATTAGTGTTTGGAGGTCTAGTGATTAATCGATTGGAATTGGAGGCCTAATAAAAATCTTCTGGATTTTGGAGACCTGTTGGTTAATCTTCCGGGTTTTGAAGAGCTATTGGAAAAACTTGCGGAATTTGGAGGCCTCTTATTGAATCTTTCGTATTTTGGAGGCCTGTTAGATATTTATCTAGATTACTGAGGCCAGTTGGAAAATCTTCCGGAGTTTGGAGATCTATTAAACAACCTGCCGGAATTTTCCCTAGTTACGCCCCTGGACGGATCATGATTGACGGCCGAGAAGTGTTCACACTGCATGCCCGTTAGTGTGATTGATCAACACCATCTAGGCTATAGTGAAAAATCTGGGTCGAGGCTCCAGAGCCTCGTTTTCGAACCTAATTCGAGTTGAACGACGTTGAGCGGATCATCATTCGCGCGAACGAATCACAATGCGACGAATGACGTTCCGTTCACATTGCACTTCTCGATCATGATTGACGTCTGGATCATGATCCAGATGTGCAGTGTGAACGACGTATAACAGAAAGCTGTAAATAATGTGTCAATAAAAATAAAGAAAAGCATGGAAAAAATGGAGGGATGTAGAGACTACTAATCCACAAAAAATAAGCTTTTATTATTAAGCAGCCGAAATATACATACGTGTAATAAAAGCTTATATTTGTGGATTAGTTGTCTCTACATCCCTCCATTTATTCTAGCATTATTCACAGTTTCGTTGGTGTTCGTCAATTTCCTTAAGAAAAGTGTGGGTTTTTTTTTTTTAAATCTTGTGTTTGAATTTAATAATTTGCACACCTCTAAATATCTATAGCACGCCACTCAGCTTCAAGACATAAACATAAACATATAAGCATAGACATTATTATTGCTACTATTGCCTATCCTTGTGTTCATGATGTAATGATTTATTAAAGACTGATATGACTGTTCTTTTCAATTCGATTTCTTTCTTTGCATAAAATTTTCTTAGTAGAATGAATCGCAAACGGTAATGGGAACTTGTAATAAAGAAATTTTCTTTTCGTTACTCTGATATGTGTTGACCTTTGAATTATTTTTCTTCATAAAACGCAGTAATCTCTTACTACAGAAATATCTAATTTTGATTATAAATCGACTCTCAAATGAACGAATCTCGTATTTAGATACTGTAGATAATCCTTTGTAGATAAACTAATGCTTAAATTATTAGATTAAAAGCCAAAGAATTAATGAATGCTTATATATTTGAAAAATTAATTTCGGAATATTTAAAACAATGTTTATGCGCTCGTTCTTATGAGGTAAGTTTGCTAAATCAGGTTTGAGTTTTTAACCGACTTCAAAAAGGAGGAGGTTCTATGTATTTTTTTTTAATGTATGTTCATCGATATTTCCGTCATTTATAAACCGATTTTAAAAATTCTTTTTTCATTGGATTGGGTTTAGCACCAAGATGGTCCCATATTAATTTCATTGTTAAGTTGGTTTAATTTTTTTTATTATTATTTTCATTTTTTGTATACATTATTAAATAATAAATCAACCGGTAATCATGAACATTCTTGTCAAATACCAGTTCAGAGAATTCCCAACATACAAGTGAGTCGAAACTTAAAAACAATTTCCAACGTTAATTGTCTCTCGGCAGAGCATTTTAGGGAGCAGATATTTTTTCCTTAATTGCGGTATTAAGTTCCTAATCTATTATCGTTAACATGATAACATTAGTTTTTCTGTTTTTATATTTTACTTTAAAGAGCTACATGGTTTAAGGGCAGCAAGTTAATTAGATACAATGCAAAAAGAAAAAAAAAAGGACATCTTAAATTGTATTTTAAAGAAATATGCCAAAATTATTCTTGTATATTAAATTATTAGCAATTTAGTAAATGCAATATTAAAATGTTGTAAAGAACTTTAATTATTGCAAACCTTTAAAGGTTTCGGAGGAAACTCAGTAAAGCGACATGCTTATCAAATAGAAAGGGTCTTGCGCCTATCCATTCATACTAATCTTGACACCTCAACGGAAAAGGACAATGCTTGTATAGTACGCAAGGAGATTCAAGTGGGAGTTATTTCTCCTGTTTTTTTTATTTCATTTTAGCCGAAGGCAATATTTTTCTCTTCTGTTGTGAGTCACGCACAATCTGGGGAGCTGCTAATGACTGAAGTGACGGCGCCGTAATTGGCCGCCGAATAATTGCTCCGAGAACCTTTCACTTATTCCCCCACCTCCTCATTTTTTCCTCCATTTGTCTTCCCATCTGGAAAAAGATGGTACAAAAACGATGGGTGGGGAACTCCGTCTGTTATTTTAATCTAAAAGTTTGAATTGAATTTTTACGGGTCAAAAGTTAATCATTTTCTCGTTTTAGTTTTTAGGCTATGAGCCTAAACATTTTCTTTCGCCTTGCTTCTCATTTTGGTTGAAACTCAAAGAAGCCAATTACGAGGAAGAATTCTAAAATTGTGGTCTTCATTAGAAAGTATTGCAGCTGGTTTCACATCTTCGTAGACTTTTCCCATAAAACAGTCAAGAACCCTAGAATTTAAATATCACTTGGCGGATTTCTCTGTTCGCCAAACAATGGCAGCTGAAGACGATTGCCTGGAAAATGAAAGGAAGCAAGTGGAATAAAGAAAGAAAGTGGTAACCTTCCATTGTATGATAAGCTCTTTTTTTCTCTATACTAATTGTATTCTTAATTTTTACTACTGCTACTTCAACATATTTCCTCTAATAACTTATCTTGGATTGATTTGTTTAGCTTAACAACTCACCCACCTGTAGAGGTCATACTGATTCGGTCAGGGAAGAAAACTCTTGCCTTCGGGAGGAAACTTTAATATGCAAAGGACACAACAGGATCCAAGTTCTAAAGTCTTACTTCATTGGATTTGTTTCTTTTGGAAGGAATGACCTATCAAGAGCCTATCACCCGAATTCCATAGTTTTTAAAAGCGATATTTTTATATTCTGAAAATGTTATGCTTGCGTAAGAGCGACTTTTATATACAATTAATGAAATGTAATTACCGGTCATCTGAACTTTTTTCCAGACGATCTGTGACGTTAGCTCTGCAAGGTCACGGACTCAAATTTAGTGCAGAAATAGATGTATGTCTTTTGTTAGAATTCAAGAGAACGGACGAGAGATGACAAGAGAATACCCCACTGCCTGTAAAAAAAAAACATTCAGTAATCGCAGGTAAGCTCATTATTGATCTCGACGATAGTTAGGACTATGGATGCTGGATGCAATGACTGCTTTTTTTGTTACATTAAGCACTTTGATTAATATAACAGAAAACTGAATGAAAACGCATCAGCACTAAGGTTTGCTCTTTCCAACGGTGTAATTTAAATATCTGTATGATTAAAATTCTAATTTATAAGTGATGCTTGAATGATTTTCGTACATAATAAAGCTGCTAGCGTCATTGTCTGCAGCGAACTGTTCGACATTCTTAACAGAAATAATTTATTTCTTTTCAGCGCTAAAGACATAGATGGCCACGCATAGCAGATATTTTTAATCGACTTCAAAAACGAGGAGGTTATATGTTCGTCTGTATGGTTTTTTTTTATATGTATGTTCATCGATATTTCCGTCATTTATAAACCGATTTTAAAAATTCTTTTTACATTGGATTCGGTTTAGCACCAAGATGGTCCCATATTAATTTCATTGTTAAGTCGGTATAATTTTTTTTTAAATATATTACTTGTAAAGAAAATGTTCACTATTTTATAAAAAGAAAAAGCCATCATCAGGTTCAAATTGGTTTATACTAGAAATTTTCATTAGAATTATCACAAATAAGGAAATGTTAAGTGGGCTTTTATTCACAAGTCAAGTTTAAGTTAGATTATAAGAATAGGAATCATGTATCAACCTTCAAAGTACACCAGGCAAAAAATTAGTCACGCTGAAAGTTCCACGACGCTTATACAGAGATTGGACAAAATGGGAGCCGTCTACGCCTTTCAGATAAAAGCTCTATATTTACAGAGCTTTACTTTCAGACGCGCCTGAGAGACCTCTAGCGGCAGTGAAACAAAACTTGAAGATCCCTTCTTTCCAATGGAATCAGGAAGTTTTCCTGCGATGAATGCTTGTGGAACCTTTGATTTTAGACGTTTTGTCGAATATCTAGAAAAATACTTGACGGATTATCCTGAAACTTCAGGGAGGTAAAGTACATGTTACACCTCATATATTTCAGCGAAGGTTATGTCCTGAAGGCAAATAGGGGACCAGCAATAAACTGAATGAAAAAAATAATGTTTGGGAACACCCTGTAAAAAAATGATGCTTGAAATGATTATGAGGCTTCTTTTACTTATTTGTATGAGAATAGCACGTATGTTCTTGGAGATATAAAATCTTGTAAACATTCCGAGGAGGAAATTTAGCAGTGAAGCAGAAATACATTTATACATTTATTAACAAGAAATTACTCCCCCCCGAATAGGATAAGGCAAATGGCAGACCCTGCGGTCATCTATTTTTGCCCCTTTATCTGCACTTTTTACCTCCCTCCCCCAAGTTTTTAATCAAAAAATTAATTTTTTCGAGCGTAGTGTGTAGAAAATGTAAAAAAGCTCGTATCTTCTTTCCTTTCTCATCATTTCCGATGGAATGACATATCACATGCCGTACGTTGCCTTAGTTCTAACGACCAAGTGAATGTCACCCCCGCAATTCCGACCCCACTGGAGCAATTGGGCCTAATCTTCGATTTTCAGACTTCATCGGAAATATCCATTTGACCATCCTTGAATCCATTTTGACTAGTTTCGGCGTGACGTCTGTACGCACATACGTATGTTGAATGTTGAAATTTTGTATTTATGACTGCTATAACATCTAGTTGTGCACCTCCCCTTTTGATTACAATCGACTGGGCCAAAAATGTGTATTTGTGGTGTCTACAACAGATTTTCTTACATGTCTGTGGAGTTTTATTTGCGAGGAGCAGTTGTAACGTCAGAGTTTGTTCCTTTCTTCTAAGACGAGGAAACAATGAGGATAAAAAATTGTTGCACAAAAACGGCTGTCAAATTTTGTTTCAACAATTGGGAGTCTTTAGACAACAAAGAAAATGTAATTTGATAGGTCTACAAGGAATTCACGTGGTGACCACAACAGATTTTTTGCTTATAATATGCAGGGTTTTCAACTCAATACAAATGCCATTTTCAGGGTGTTTTCAACCAACAACACCCAGCAATCAGAATATAAAAATATTAAATATTTGTTGAAATATGAGCATTTTTACTAAATAATCAAATACTTCGCTTGCGCTAGCATTACCAAAATGTCGTTTGCATTATTTATTAGCTAAATGTATAGAGCTACTCTTATAAAAAGCCCACGCAAATATCGTGAAAATTCAGAGATATCGCCGATATAATGAGTTGAATGTCAGTTGCTCTTAAAAATAAACAAAACGATAGAAGATTTTCTCCAAATTTTTATTTTTGGACCGGACACCAGTATCAACGTCTTTTTCTACGCTGAAGGCATATTCCATTGATAAGAAAAAAATGTCAGCAGAGAACTCCAGCGATCATTTGAAGAATTAATTCAAGCAATACTGGATATCTGAATATGATTAATTGTACAAATTTTAGCGTCATAATTGGAAAATCAGTAAAACTGCTGAATGATAAAAAAAAAAAAATAACAAAAAAAACTGTGAAACAAAACCTTATTCATACACAGCTAAAAAATCTAGTTTGAACTAAATCAAACTAACGAGATACATTG
Source organism: Rhysida immarginata (assembly GCA_023313115.1). NCBI lineage: Eukaryota > Metazoa > Arthropoda > Chilopoda > Scolopendromorpha > Scolopendridae > Rhysida > Rhysida immarginata. The sequence goes on from JAHWFO010012523.1 coordinate 1,258,067, forward strand.
ATTTATTGTAAATTCAAGATAAACAGCGTTGATATGAGTCGCTGTTGAAGTTACGTGATTTACAGATTTCTTAAAAATGCCTGGTAACATATTTCTTAGCCAATCAACCAATATTTAATCATTGTCCCTTTTTCACATATTGGTCCTGCGTCTATTATTTAGTAAAATGACTATTCATCAAAAATCAAATTTTTAATATTTTAAGGATAGTAAATACATTCCTTCAGTTACCACAAAAAGTTTTGTTCCACAGACTTCCTTTATTAGCGGTTTCACCTGCAGTAAATTCAAAGCCACTGTCCTTCAGGAAAGTAATTTAATCGCGCTGATTTATGATACCCATCATTAGGAAAAGGAGACAATTTGGGCGCAAAATATTTAGCTTTATATCTTTCTGAATAATTAAATCTGTCCTTCTCCAAAGTGACAAGTGATTGTATTGGAGAATTTCAGATTGACATTTAAATATTTAATCAGACAATATAAAATTTTCTGTAATAGAAATTATTAGCAATATAATTAAACTGTAAATCCACCCATTTGTGAAAATCATGAACGTTTGGCAAAAAGTGTGTACGAAACTGTAAATTCTCCCATTTGGGTGCATTTCGGTGAAAATCATGAATGTTTGGCAAAAAGGGTTCACGAAACTGTAAATCATCCCAAATAAACAATCTTCTCTATCATAACTTATTATTTAGAAACGAATTTATACGTCAGTTCACGGGAGTGAAAATTTAGCGCGTTTGAGCACAAGTATGTATTGTTGTTAAAAAGCAGACATCAAGTAGAGTATGTTTGCAAAACTTTTGGAAATTAGGTGAATGATATAAATTAGAAAAATGGATGAAAAAGTTCTGCGACCTGGATTCGAACCAGGATCCTCCACTGTCTGTGAATTTTTTCCATCTATTTTTCTAATTTATATCATTCACCTGATGTTTGGAGTTAGCTCCAGTTTAATTTCTTTATTTCTTATTGTGTGTTCATCAAACTTTCTGATGGTTTGATAGGAGAAATTCACCTCTGTGAACCGGGTGCCCGCCTCCCATTGGGCTTTCCATCTTGACAACTCGGTTGTCTTTAAGACACTTACTTGTTAGTGAAAGCAAGATTGTACAAGTTTCTGCGATAGCCCAATTGGTAGAGGCGTCGTTCATGATAGTCGATGGGTCTTGGTCTTGGTTTTACCTGATGTTTGGAGTTAGTTTCAGTTTAATTTCTGTTTTACTTTCTTATACGTAGCATAAGTAAGTATTCTAATCACGAAAAATTTCGATCTCGAGATTTTCACTGTTCTTCACATTTTCAAGTACCTAGAATACGAAAAAGTGGTTTTTGGAAACTGTCTGTGTGTCTGTCAGTCTGTGCGTGTGTGTCCACGAAAGCGTCCAAACGGCTAAAGCTATCGCGACCAAACTTTAAACTTAAGATTATAATCTTCCTTGGGAGGTCTGATTAGTTTTCCAGTGGAATCGGTGAACCGGAAGTATCAGTTTACTCCAGCGCCAAAGTATAAATTTTGAAATATCTCGTTAACCATTGCGTTTATGAAAATTTTGAAGGGACTGAAAAGTGTTACAATTACAATTTTAAACAATTTTTGTTAAGAAAATTTTTCAAAATTCCAACCGGAAGTACCAGTTTTACTCTTATCCAAATCTAATTTTTTGTTAATATAGGTGAAAGATGGTATAGGAAAATTTGGAATCTATACCAAAGTGTTTAGAAGCTAATTTGAAGTAACTTTTATTCACAAACTTTTTCAAAATTTCTATCGGAAGTAGCCATTTTAGACGGTTGTTTAATTTGTTTCTGTATTTGGACCAGGACATTTACGTATAAGAAAGTCGTGTGGTGACCACACCTCATGTTTTTATTCTGGAAATTAGTAGGACAGGTTGTGTTTTCAAGAAAAGTCGAATGTAGAAAATAACGGGTGTTGAAATCAAGATGAAATTTTTAAGATGTGCGGTTGACCTAAGTACATGAAATCGTGTTCCGAATGATAGTGTAAATAAGAAATGTCTGGAGAATAGAGAAATGTAATAGATGTAGTCTGTATGTCTCTTTGAGTTGGTGGAACGTATGAGCAATGAATGGCTAGCCTAAATAAACGATTATATGCTGACCATGAGGATAGGAAATTTGGAATAGAGAGAGAGGCCAACACAAATGTTGCAGGATGAAGTAGAAGAGATTTAAATTTGTATTGTTTTGAACGTTTGAATAAACGAGTATGAAGAAAAGAAAGTGGATGAAGTAAGGATTGTGTATAGAGAAGGGAATGTTTGGTGTTTTGATGATCTAGTGATACCAAACTGCTCATTATTAATGTATTTATTCAAAATTATTATACAAATTCGCAATATTTTCCCTTAGAATATATGCTTTGACAATAATGTTAAGTTTCTATTGTGCTGTATCTTCTCAAGAAATTACTGTATTAGAAGAAGGATGTTAGCCCAAGGAAGGTATTTTTAGAAAATTTGATTTTTTACAAAAATGTCTATTTCCAAAATATGTATTATTAAAATTTTTAAAGATTACTTCAACAGGCATTAAATTTAGTAACGGCACTGCCATTTAAATTTTAAACGAATCCCTCTTTAAAAATAATATAATGCTATCTAAATTGTTTAAGCGCGTCGGCACAAAATGTAATAATAACTGGAAAATGGGTCTTCGGAGGATTTTTTCACGACATACCTCCGATATTAATAATTAAATAGAGAAAAAATATAAACTTAAGACGCCATACAGTATGTCCAGTCATATTATTGACTATCCAAATAAGACATCCCGTGTCCTGATTTGAAGATGGAAATTGCCTTTCATCTTCATAGTATTGATGAATTTGTCACTCATAGTGTTGAAGGATGGAAACCAAACAGTCTGTCGACTAAGAACGGAATTTCCTTGAGGAGCTACATCTTCTTCGTACTATCTCTTCTTCTATTTTTTGTCCATAGATGAGAGGGGAAGGAAATTTCCTCGAGTTCTTCCTCCTCCCGAAGCGCAAGCAGCCACGTGATCTTCATCCTGATGCAGTCTTTCCGTAAATCTCGCGTCCAACCCCGCCCCTTTTAGTGTAAATGATTTTCTAACACGCCATCTGCCGGCTACTGACTGCACCTTCGAACCGGAAACGGAAGCGGACCAAATTAGGAATACAATCTGCCCCTTCCTCTCTCGTACAGACCTACCCCGACTCGAACTGATCTGAAATGGGCTTGTCACCCCGAAGAAACTCGTTTACATGCCGCACCAAACAGAAAAGAGAAGAACAGGTTCTTCTGAAATTACGTTCGGAAAGTCATTGTTAAAAATTTCGTGATTTTGGCGTTCCACCGACGGAATCTTGTCTTGAAATGGGAGGCCATCTTCCTTGGATAAGAATTCTCTCACTTCTGCAGCCGAGTACTTGTTCAGATTAAGCTTTTTGTCTCTACAGATACGAAATTATGGTTCGAGGGTTTTAAATGGGTTCGAATGGGAACGTGAACAGATGGGAATCAGCTGACTTTGTCAAAGGGTTTGCCGCAAGCAATGAGTGAGAAGCCGTCAGGTGAGGTCCCTATAAGAGGGTCCCCCTTCCATTGGTCACGGTGGCTGTAGCCACGAGCCACACCAGTCACAAGTGAGATATTTTAATCAGTCCCTCCCTTCTGACGTTTTCCACCCTCTTTCAAGTGAACACAGATGAACTCACTCTTTAAAAATCGGCAACACATGACATAATGCAATATGGTTCAAAAAAGATACAATGCTACCATTCAGAGCCCTTGCGGTCGATATTAAACCGGAAAAGGGTTCCTGCATTCTAAATTATACACTTTTCAGTCCAAAGAAAAATGCGAAAGAATTCATTCAAGAAGAGAAAAAGGTTTCGATTTGCCTCTTTAACTGTTGGAGTTTTTTCCTTAAGCTTCATTGTGATCCAAATGAAGGCGATATTGAAATAATACTATGGGCTATTCAATTGAAGTTTTAAAGGATTCAGTTTTGGTATATTAGTCTAATTGAGGAAATTCAAAGACAAATCGAAATTTTTGAAATTGTGAAAGAATTTTAAAAATAAATTTTGCCTCAAGTTAATTATGCACTATGAGATCCATAAAAGGATGTGGACAAGTTTCCTTCGAAATTTGATCGAATTCCAACGAGTAGTTTCCGAGTTACGCAATCTAAATCGTAACGCGCGCTGGTAAGTACTCGCATGTGAGCACTGCTACGATTTTGAATGCGTAACTCGGAAACTACTCGTTGGAATTCGATTAAATTTTAACGGTATACACAGTCTTATGTGTACCCTATTATTCCTCCAAAATTCATTATCCTAGGCGTTGCTGAATTTGAGTTATTAACCTGTTGATTTTAGTGGCGGCATTTTTATTTCTGTTCATATCTCAGTTATCATTCAAATTCGGACCCATGTTTATATGAACTTTTTTGCTTAGAATTACCCATACATACTACCTCCCCTAAAAGTTTTTTTTACAGTGAATTTGAATCACCCTGTATACTTTATGACGGTATTCACGAAATGGAATACGAATTAATGACAATTTAAATACAGTTAAATGAACACGAATAATTATTTAAATGTTGAAGATAAATTTAAAATTTAGATACAAAATTGGATCTATTAGCTTGTCCAGATTTCAAAACTTACAGGATTTCCAAATTGGACCTACGTCCTTGCAAAGTCATTGCATAATCTAGAAGATTACAGTTGAAAACTTATAAATTTCCAAAGCTTACAGGATTTATTGAGAAGAATAAAATCTCAAACATGAAATTTTATTTTTTATTGAAAAACTTTCTTATAGCGTTGAATATTATAAAATTTAAATTCGAGATGAACTGTTTTAAAAAGCTTAGCTTTTCTTTCAAATAATTAGATCTTAATAAGGAGACTTAGTATTAAATTTGTTCTCCCTTATGAGCTCTTACTATGTTGAAAAAGTGATGGATATAGAAGGAAAGAAGAACAAAACTATGGAATAAAGCAAAATTAGGCACAGATTGGCTGAAACAAAGCTGACGTTTCGGATAGAGATTATCCTTTGTCAAAGCAAAAATTAAAGTAATAACTTCCTTTTATTTTTAGCTTTGACAAAGGATAATCTGCATTCGAAACGTCAATTTTTTTTTTTTTTCTCATGGACAATTGTTATCTTGTGCAGATTCGTCCATTTGAACCAAACTAAAATTAGTTTGATGACTTTTGTAAAAAGACCTAAATTTAAAAATGCGTCAAAAAGGAGTCGAAGGGAAATGGACTTCCTCTATGGAACGTCCTTGTATAAGTTCCAATCCATATCTGGTGTGAGCTTATTATAGCTTTGTTAGAGGAAAGCGGAGCTTTTATTTTTGAGACAGGTCGGCGTTTCAAGGGATAATTAATTATTTTAGACATGAGGGTCAGTGATGAGGAAGCTCAAAAAAAAATTAAGGAGGAAGAAAACGGAGACGTTGTTTCCTTCTTCGCTCGCAGATGAATATCTCGTCCCTTCTTTCTCCCTTTGCAAATGACCCCATTGCTTCTCCCTCCCCCAAAATAAAATTAAAAAAAACCTGTTCGGATTTTAAGGTGTCAAAAGAGACATTTTCTCGCAAAACGATTTAATCTGCTGAAGAGTAAATCGTTCTTATCAGTCATTTACTCTTTAAGTGATTCTGCTCCGTTCGAAACAAGGCAAAGCCATCGGTTTTATGGCTTCTGTTGGCGTTGCTCCCAAATCAGCTTGTCTGTGAATCTGAGGTGAAGAAACTGGTAATGACGAAATGAACAGCCATTCATCTCTGGGTATTGTAAACTTTATCCGGTTAGAAAATAAAGATATTTTTTTCCTTTTACCTCTGCCATCTCATTATGTTTTCCGAATACAGGGGAAAACAAATTAAAATATCACATTCAGTGGTATCTGCATGGATTACTAGTGGATGTAATGCCATCCTATTTGGAGTATACTCCTTTCTGCTATGGGGAAGAGACTCAAATAAAAAAACAAACAAAATAACCGCCAGGCAAAGTAAAGCAAAAAAAAAATTTGCATAACGCGGACTTCACAATATAATACAAATTTTATATCTACGGCTGTGTCGTAAATTCTTTTTATACTATATCATTTGCAGTCTTAGACCAAGAATTAGTTTGCAGACTACGCTGAAAGATTTTGATCAACTGTTAAGATAACTTACAGAAAACATATAAGACGTCATCTTAGAACTGATTAGTGGGCGGAAGTCAATACCCATCGAGAATATCGGATGTGATAATGTCAGTAACAGAAGAGACGGTGAATACACGGCGAGAAATTGAATATCGTCTAGATGTTCTCAGAACTATGAAAGGTGCACATGTTGAAGTGTACTAATGAAGTGAAGAAAACTTTTTGAGACGGAAATCGATTGTGGCCCGAAAATGCAAGATAGCGGCGGCCCAGATAATCTCCGAGATGAACACCCATCTTCAGAATTCATAAACTTCTCAATAGAAAGGGTGCCAATAATTTTTAATCGGTAAAGTACTTTTGGAAACCATGCCATTCAAAACCATTTTACGATCGACAAAGCCGTTGCTTGTCCATGCCGAAAAAAATGATTTGGTGAGTGTATTTTCCACCTCACTTAAAAATGCAGTGTAAATGGAGTATTAGCTATTAATGAAATTCGCTTAAGATAAGTAAGAGGGTTTCGAGAGCTTTGGAATGATACATGGAAAACTTAATTTTTAATTGGTTCCGATCGATAATGTTAGTTGTCAGTTGAGCAGGGGTGAGATGTCCTTTTGAGTTGAGGTGAAAGATGCCGCATACTAATTTTTCATTTCTTATAATAGGCCATGCCTCGTGTTTACAAAAAAAAAGGCTACCGGAAGTAACAGGGAAGATAGATTTTGGACGACTTGAGAAATGCGTCTGAAGCTATGATTTAAGTAAAAAAAAAAAAAAAAAAACAAAAAAACGGGCCTAAACGAATTTACTTGTTCAACTTATTACGAATTCCAAACAAATCATTTGCTATTTCGGATGCAGCCGCTGATGTAACAGAGGGAAACAATAATCAATCAACTCTTCTTTTTCCCAACCAGGTTCCTCAATCAAGTTCCTCCCATAGCCGGTCACCAGTCACCGACATGCATGTTATTGAATTGGACACCGCGCTTTTCTGCCGCTAGAAAGTATTTCTGAAATTCCTGCTCAGACCAATGCCAAGTTTTGCTTTAGTTATTTTGTTGATGTCTAATTCGCTTGTCTGCCAATAGAAAAATGAAAATAGGAAATGAAATACGTTTTTGATCATAAAGCATGGACCACCTAAATATCTTTCCGTGGACAACGTTTCTACGCTTTCGCTAGAAAATTTGGGGTGTATAAAATAAAATCTAGTATGCATTTCGTTTATCAAACAGCTGAGTTAATACAAATTAAAATTTAATTTATTGCCAATTTAAGTTAATTTTTTTTTAGCGGGAAATAATATTTACTGATAATTAGTCTGTAATCAGTTTTGTTACTGAGGATGTGATCTTAAGTATAGTTCTCTCTTTTTGAAACATGCATGGATGCTTTACAGCACAATGTTGCGGAGATGTTTTACCATTTTTATCCGGCTTATTCAAGAATCACTTTGGCGGAGTTAAATGATGAAATTACAAAATTAAAGCAGGCTTTAAAATTAAATGTCAATAGAAACACTGTGGGAAAGAGGGTTTTTTTAAAATTATATTTTTTATAAAATTTATTGATGTTTTACAATGAATGATGACGGAAATAATCTTTCCGACCGCTTCATGGCAAATTCCGTTTTATTCATTCTATTTATTCCGTTTTATTCATTCTATTTATTCTGTTTTATCATGGCAAATGAAGGCGTTTTGAAATGAGGTTTCATCATCATTTAGGCCTATTGTAAGGTATCAATAATTTTATGCAAAATATATAATTTAAAAATATAATTTTATGAGTCAAAATCAATTCTTTTAGAATTTTACTAGTTGACATGCCCCACGTTGCTCGGGCTGTTTGTTTGATGAAATTTTGCAATATCCGAATTGGAATATAAGAATGAACACATGAAAATTCTTAAAATTAATACAGTAAATATTCACTTTGGAATAACGAAAGAATTTTTTAAAATGCTTGCACTGGAATTTTATCTACAATTGGGTTCGACATTGCATTCTTAACTTTTTAGAATATCAAAGAAAGGCTATAAGCTTAAGTATAGCTTTCTGTCTATAATAAAAAATATTTCAGAGATGGATTGAGAGAGTTAAGGAACTCTGTTTACAACAACATCCCTCTTTAACATGTAACTGTTTCAATAAAGTCACAGTATTAATTCACAAAGCGTGGAATCCTGCCTTGAACGTGGTTGTTCATATTTACAGTATCAGTTTTAGCAACAAGGATTGAATTCTCAACAATCAGTTGTTTCTTTATAATTTTCTAATATGTTTAGATGAATATGTCTTCTCTAAAGGAAGTTATTACATTAGAAACACCAGATGATATACAAAATTTCTTCAGTTATTGGCTCATTAGAAAAAGTACCTTCACCTTTTCATCAAAAGCTTGAGCAGCTGCACGCCATAGCAGTTGTATACTCTTATTTGTTTAAGAATAATTTCTTATATCTCTCCAAAAATTTAAATAAAAAAGAAATAATAGTGATTTTTATTTAGGCAATTTATTTATTTATTTATTTAATAGTTTTTATAATTATCCCCCTTAAAACGTGAATCACTAAGGCAAGCTAGTAGCCGACGAAAAAGATGGTCAGGTGACTTTTCAGTGCCGGGGTCTGTCTTTTTCGGCTACGGCCACGGCCTTCTAGAAACTACCAGGCCCGAACATGGCGTCAATAATGTACAGGGTGATTTACATCGAATGTAAAATACTTAAAGGGGGTATTATAGAGGTTAAGATAAACACAAAACGTCCTATGAACATGGGTCCGAATTTGAACGATAACTGAGATATGAACAGAAATAAAAATGCAAACACCAAGTTCAACAAGTTAATAACTCAGGTTCCCTAAGGCCTAGATTAATGAAATTTGGAGAAATAACAGGATATATAAGACTGTGTATACCGTTAAAATTTGATCGAATTCCAACGAGAAGTTTCCGAGTTACGCAGTCAAATTTGTAACAAGTGCTGGTTAGTACCCACAAGTGAACACTTGTTATGATGTTGAATGAGTAACTCGGAAACTACTTGTTGGAATACGATCAAATTTTAACAGTGTAAAAGTTTTATGTACCCTATTATTTCTCCAAAACTCATTATCCTAGGCTTTACAGAACCTGAGTTTGCGAACACTTGTTATGATGTTGAATGAGTAACTCGGAAACTTCTCGTTGGAATTCGATCAAATTTTAACGGTATACACAGTCTTATATACCCTGTTATTTCTCCAAATTTCATTAATCTAGGCCTTAGGGAACCTGAGTTATTAACTTGTTGAACTTGGTGTTTGCATTTTTATTTCTGTTCATATCTCAGTTATCGTTCAAATTCGGACCCATGTTCATAGGACGTTTTGTGTTTATCTTAACCTCTATAATACCCCCTTTAAGTATTTTACATTCGATGTAAATCACCCTGTATTGTTGAAGAACTAAGATTGTGGCGTTGAACCACGGCGTTCTAGAAACTACCAGGCCTGAACATGGAAAAGATAAAACACTGTTACGTCGAACTGGTGGTGCTATTACAGAAGTTAGTTCAACGTCACAATCTTAGTGCTTCAACAATACATCACTTACGTCATGTTCAGGCCTGGTAGTTTCTAGGAGGCCGTGGTTGAACCAACACCTCCTAAAGACAAAGCCTCACAACTGAAACGTCATATATTGTTACATCATCATAATTCGACCATTGTTGATCGTATTTCTACCAATAATAAGCCCTAAATTTGGTCGACTTATGATGATGTAACAATGCATGACTTTTCAGTTGTGAGGCTTTCTTTCTAGGAGGTGTTGGTTGAACCAAAGCCAACTAGAAAGACAGGCCGGGGCACTTCAAAGTCACATGACCAAAGTAGCTCGAGCAACAATCCAATCTTCATTGCTTCCAACAAACAAAAAATCACTGATTGTTGAAATCCGAAATGGAAACAATGAAGTTGGATTGTTGCTCGATCTACTTTAGTCATGTGACTTTTAAGTGCCTCGGCCTGTCTTTTTCGTAGGCTACGCGTTGAACTTACTTTTGTAATAGCACCGCCCGAGGCCAACCAACACCACCTCTACTCAAAGCCTGGGCGCGAAAATTTCATACATTGTTACATCACTATAAAAAGTCATCTTTAATCGCATTTCTACGAATAATAAGCTCTAAATTATGACTTCGTATCATGATGTAACAATGTATGACGTTTCCGCGCTCAGGCTTTCTCTTTAGGTGGTGTTGGGCCAACCAACACCTCCTAGAGAGAAGGCCTGCGGACAAAAGGCGTAAATATTGTTATATCATCATCAAGCGGCTATTGTTTCTACCAATAAGCCCTAAATTTGGCCGCAACGAGATAACAATGCCTGGAAGCGGAAAATTCACCTGATCATCGGGGTGCTAGCAACAATCCAATCTTCAATGTTTCCAACAAACGAAAAAACGCTGATTGCTGAAATCCAAGATGGAAACAATGAAGAGTGGATTGTTGCTCGATGTACTTTGTTCATGTGACTTTTTATGCTCCGGCCTGTCTTTCTCGTGGGCTACGTTATTACATCATTATAGATAGTGCCGAGGCCAACGAAAGACAGGCCAGGGCACTCAAAAGTCACATGATCATCGGGGTCCGGGCAACAAACGAAAAAATACTGATTGTTAAAATCCAAGATGGAGACAATGAAAGATGAATTGTTGGCCGGTCCCCGATGATCATGTGACTTTTTCGTGCCCTGGCAATGCCTCCTATAAACAAAGCTTCGGCACTGAAACATCATACATTGTTACATCATCTTAAGTCGACCAAATTTAGAGCGTATTATTGGCAGAAATGCGGGTAACAAAAGACGAAGTATGTTCATGTAACAATGTATGACGTTTCAGTGCTGAGGCTTTCTTTATAGGAGGTGTTGGCTCAACCATGACCACCGAGAGAGAAGGCCTCCGCATTGAAACTTGATACATTGTTACATCATCATAGATAGGGCTTTGTTTCTCGTATTTCTACCAATAATAAGCCCTGAATTTGCACTATCTATGATGATGTAACAATGTATCACGTTTCATTGCGGAGGCCTTCTCTCTCGATGGTTATGGCTCAACACCACCTAAAGATAAGGCCTGGGCGCTGAAACGTCATTACAT
>JAHWFO010012523.1:1269409-1280475 GCA_023313115.1 Rhysida immarginata
AAATCATTTCTTCAGATAGGAAGGTTGGAATAACTGAACAAGTGAACTAATTTTCTGTGTGGTTATGCAAAGTACAACGAGCTTTCCATCACTTTGAACATTTGTTTCGGTAATGCTTTTCCTATTTGAAACAAAGGCTATAATATCGCTAAATTATACTTATTCATCTATGCGTACTTAGAATCTGCAAATAATCAATATTCTCTATGAAATCGGATTTTTGGGAACACCCTGTAAATCAGTCGCCGATATTGATTTGATGTTGATTTTTTTTTTAATTCTAAATTTTTATAAATTATTTTTTAGTAGTAATAATAAAATTTCCCATCCCGTAAAAAATATCATGCTGAAGAGTTTTCAATTACAGAGCGATCGTTATGGCAGACATGCTTTCAGATTATGAGATACTGTATTTAATATTATAAATGAAATCGAGATAATCATTAGTAAAGATAGAAGAAAACACGTTTTAAGGCTTTTTTACTTATATATCTTTATATATAGATAATCTAATTTTAATCCTGAAGGATGTCAACGTTTTTCTTGAGAAATTCTTTGAACTTCTAATTATAAAAGAACGTTATTAATATCGCTGGATAATAATATTCATTTATAAATTGAAATTTCACAGATATGAAAAATTATCATTCAATTTCTCCTCTAGAATAAAAGCATTTGTTTTCATTCTGTTTCATAAATCAAGGAACTTATTTTATTCTTATCATCTATCAAGCAACCACACCGTATCAGTGCAAACCTTCCAATGAAACATTCGTTAGGTGGGTGGACGGCGTTGAGCGGCAGAGTGCCCGACCACCACCACCGCCGCCGCCACAAGACTCCCGACTCCAATGGTTTCCACTCATCGAGGAACTAATTAACAGGAGAGGAACGGTCGCCGTTTATCACGCACGAGAGTTGAGTAGGGAGATTTGGGAGAGAAGGGGGGGGGGGTGCCGTTAAGCGCGCGTGCTTTTAACCGACCCTTTCCGCTCTTCCTTGCCATCCACCCACTTCTACACAGTCACCCTTTGGTCGGAAGGAGGGAACAGCCAACAGCAGCCTCTTTGTTGTTTGCATTCACCGATTGGCCACCTGCTGCGCCTCGAACGCTAGCCCTATCGAAAGCGCAAGCGCATCGGAGACACGTGTCCCGTGCAAATATTGTTGCCCATCCATCACGTGGCGAAACGAAAGGTCAATCTGCCTGCTGGGAGAAGCCGTTGAATTCGGGGGCCTCTCAGTGGGTGGGTTCACGTGATCCGCATGAGCAACCTCTTATCTTTCCTTCTCAGATCCATAAGTCTATTTACACCTACAGACCATAAAGAGGAAGGAATTTTTTTCCCATTTATTAAAACACCTTCCAACTCATCCTTAATCCAAAAGGGTCTCAGATGGCTCTTCCGGAAGACTTGCCGGAGTCTTGCGTGGAAATAAATAGAAACTTGTCAAAAGTCATCCAAAATTTCCGAGAAATATTGACGAACACGAATAAAGTATTATTACAACATGAATGACCTCTCCACCAGCTATTTATCGTCTTATGCAAGTAATTTACAAAATTTGTAAACACAATAATTTAACACGTGCACCGCTTGTTGCTCGGAGAGTATCTAATCGATAATTTGGTTTCAATCCGTGCGCTCTGAAGCACACCTGGTGAAAAGGTATACCTGGAACTATTTTATAAGTACATCCTGTAATCTAAGTATTAAAGAGAAAGCTGTTAAAATTAACAAAGATTGAAATTTTTAAGAATTACATTTTTCTTTTTTGAGCTTAGCGACTTTATCCGAAGGTATTGGGTTCGTTTCCAGGTCGTCAAATTCTTTTTCTTGTTTTTCAAATTTTACCTAATTTATTCTCTGACAGTAAGAATTCTCTCGTTCATTGATTGTTTCAACTTTCCTATTCTATTTATCCTGAAAACTTAGATGTACTGATTAAGATAAATCGAATTAACGGTCATTGTTTTAGCACGTGGATTAGACTTGAAGGGTTCCTTGACAAAGTCTGAAAAATTGATATAGCCGAGTAAGACCTTGATGATCATATTTCTGAACATAGAATTTTTAAAAATTCAATCCGTTTGCAAGTTATCGTGCAAACTGCGGACGGCTAAAGCTCCTAATATGCACACGAGGTTTATCAGAATCCAAAAGTTTTTATAATTTTACTAATAATAAATTGATAAAAATTTAGAAGTGTGCATATAACATTCAAGGAAATACTAAAAAAAAAATAGGGAGACTTTTACGTTTTGGTGACTTGCTTGTGTCGGTCGGTAATTTTGATGCTTAATCCTTTGAAAAAAAATTGTTTTACGCTCTAAGAAAAAATTTGAAATAGCTCCTGTCTGCGGAAATTGCCCCTATCTTAAGTGCGGAAGTAGAAATCCAAACTTGAATGGATCAGAAATCTGTTTTTTTCCTCTCAGTTTAGTTAGATGTTTTCATTTCTGCAATTGAATATATCGATTATTTTTGTTTTTGAACAAATAGGTAAGCATTCGAGGACTACGCAAGCTAATCTTAAGCTTAATTGATCATGAACATGGGGTGTTCTCTAATTTATCTCACCACAAAGATGAAATGGCTAAATATCCTACAGGGTGTCCTAAAAAGGACTGATGCTTTTTAAAACAGATAGGTGATAGTTATTAAAATTAATCTTGCAGGAGATTATTGCGAGATCAGGAATTTGTTTTTATACGATTCCTTGTGTTTTGTAGACAGATTTTTGTTGGGCATCGTTGGAGTTGAATCTGTCTTGCTGATGGATATGCAGTTTTGAGTTGAAAAACTACCTACAACGCGATTCTGATTTGAATTCAACTTTTCGATGGATATGCAGTTTTGAGTCGAGTAACTATCGAATACGCGACTGTGAAGTGAATTTGGATTTGACTTTATTGGGCATCGTTGGACGTCCGCGGTCGCCCATGACGGCATCAAACGTGCAAGCCATTAACACTCCAGAGGTGGCGCGGGTGTTTGTAACAAGGATGGTGGATGTGCGGTCTCTAAGACCGCATTTGAAACCACTTTTTTTTAATGTTCAAAAATAAAATTCATGAATTTTTTTTATCTGTCACTTAATTTACTTCATTGTCAATGGAAAACCTCAAAAAACCTTTCAATATTATCTAAAAAATGCAACTTTTCTAAAGAAATTTAAAAACCCTTCTTTTTTCATCAAAATTAGGCATGAATAGATCAGGAAAGGATTTATAGTTTAAAATTTGTATTTTGGACTATTTTTAACATTCATACATATAGGGGAGAGTGGGTAACAGTGAGACACACTTTTTTCTAAAGCAGTTTTTTCATGTTACATTGGACCAAATGCAACGAATTTTTTCTGTGAAATACTAAACTTATACAGCTATGACATAATTTAATTTCAGATTTTATTATGAAAAACCTTTGATGAAAAAAAATAAAACAAATCTGAAGCACGTTGGGGAAGAATGAGACAGCAAGGGGGGGAACAATGAGACATGCTTGTTTGGTGCATTTATTTTGATTTAAAATTATTAGAATTATTATCAATTAATTTACAACATATTCTTCTAAATTTAAAAAAAACATTGAAATATTTTATAACATTTATTAATGGAAATTTATGTAAAAATACGTCATTGAAATATGTTGGCTTAAAATTTTATAACTATTGTGATTTAAGGAAAATATACAATATGAAATTCTTTTGCCAAACAACAATGATTCTTTGATATACTACATCATGCAGAATTCAATATGTTGTGGTGGGTAACACTGAAACACCCGTCTCACTGTTCCCCAAATCATTTTATCTCACTGTTACCCATACTATATGGTTTAATTTTTCAAGCCTGTAGACCTAAGTTTCCATTTCATTTTTAAATCTCTAATAAGATTTCAGAAAGCTTAATGAATAAGCATTCCATATATAGCTATCTTTTTATCAAATGTTATAAATGTGGTGAACAATGTACTATAATTGCCAATCAAGAAAATTTACATTACTATCCTTAACTTATGCAAGTACAGTCTTCTTGAGCCTGCAGGGATCCTAGAGAACTGAAACTAGATGGATGCATAGATAATTAAGTTCACCTTTTAGCTATGGTAGCGCTTGTTGATGGTGATGTCTTTTCTGGATGCTGCAATGAGTGTCTCACTGTTCCCTGTGTCTCACTGTTACCCGCTCTCCCCTATATATAAAAGAAAACAATTATAAAAATGAAAGATAGTATTCATTTCTCGGGGGAAAAAAAAAATTTTGGGTTTTTTTTAAAAATTACAAAACAACTAAAAAATAATGTTTCTTGATATTTAAAATTATTTTATTCTAAACAGAGGTTAAATGTATATAAATTTATATTTATAGAAATGTTTTATTGCTCTTGAAATTATACGTATTCTTGGTTTCTTTGTATATTGCAATTTCTCCAAATATTTGTTTTCAAATAAAACTTTTTAAATAGGAAAATATTTGTAAACTAAAAGTATGTTAGGAATTTACTAGAGAAAATGTTTAGGTAATAAAAAATTTGAAAAAAGTAAAATAAATTACTTTTTCATCAAAATCTTTTAGGAACAAAGTTGGTAGCGCACGGTCCCTGAGACCGCAAGTCCTCTTATATGCAACAATATCCACGCAAATTAGGATTCAGACACACTGACTTCTTGAAGGGTAAGAATACTGAAGTGGTCATTTGTTTCTTTTAA
The DNA here is from genome assembly GCA_023313115.1 of Rhysida immarginata. Lineage (NCBI taxonomy): Eukaryota > Metazoa > Arthropoda > Chilopoda > Scolopendromorpha > Scolopendridae > Rhysida > Rhysida immarginata. Next base: position 1,274,125 of record JAHWFO010012523.1, read on the forward strand.
ATGCATGAGAAGTTATTCACGAAAATGTAGCGATGCGGTCCCTGAGACCGCGCCTCACCACAGGAGTGATAACACGAGAATGTCATTACGCGCAGTCCGAAAAGATCGGTCAGCGAAACGAGAAAACGTACCAAAACAAATTCCTGATCTTACACATTAATCTACTGCAAGAAGAACTTTAATAAGGTTCTAGGTAATTGTTCTAAAAAGTGGTTCTTGTCACTTTTCCAGTTGTAAATCACGGTTGATAATTTTTTTATCGGGTACACAGATGTCCTTGCTTTCTGTGCAATGACCCGTTGTGTTGGTGGGTTACATCCGGTTATGAGAGCCCAAACTCTCAGGATGGCATCAGGAGTACGGCTAGTAAATGATCTCAGATTGGTCTGATTTTTACTCTCAGGAATGGCGCTGCTTCTGGTTTAGCCAATGTTATTTAGTACACTTGATTTCCTTTCTTGGAATCTGTAAAGCCTCGCTTCTTGCATGCTTTCATAATTTCGGAATAGCTAAATTTGACGTCGGAAAGGGCTGTTATATAGCCCTCCCAATATCTGTCAAATTTCGGTGTATAAATCAATGTTTTCAGCTCGCTGTTCGAATACCTGCCCATGAAATGAACGCGCGCGCGCTACACATTTGAGGACTACACTAATTGTTACCATAGATCTCTAACAACCCTCTGTATTGAACAGAATATGAAGAGCGTATAGGAATTGCTTAATCACTTTGCATGTCAAGAAATTTAGGAATTGCGCCTTCGCTATGATCAAGCGCGGCTCCCCTTTTGTAAAGAAAATGAGAAAATGTTTTGTCGTAAAAGATTTCGACTGAAAATGCGGCAACACTGGAATTTCCTCTTTTCGTTGGTGTCACTTATATAGTAAAAATTTTGGATTTAGTTTTGAGAACAATTTGAGAACAATTGGCTAAAACTGAATATAACTGCTTTTATTCCCTTATGAGATACTAAAAGGAAATCTTGAAAATAATAGACTTTCTCGAACGTAGTCTTTATAGCATTTGTAAGATTACAATTCAAATTATAAATGGTGTTTGAATGCCCATTACACTTTACAGCTGGTGTACTTGTCTAAAGATGACATGCAAACAGTCTAATCGCAAACAATTTATTTCTCTTCGAAGAAAATGCCGTGCCAAAATGAATATAACCACTCATTGCATACATTCAAAGAAAAAATTCTACTTTCACATGTTCAAAATTGGCTTATACCTGTATTTTCGTCATTATGCTTAAGCATCATATTTAAAAGAGATAAATTAATGCTCCTTATGTACATAATCAACTTTGATGGACTTTTAATGACATTTTGAAAAGCATAGTTTTAGATTTTGAGAAACTTAATAATTATTCTTATTAATAATAATTATAATCAGGATAATACAAAATTTTAACATTAATTTCTGAGTGAAGCTTGACAAGTTATCCAAAAGAAAAAAAATAGTAAGCTCTCCGAGGATTCTGATGAACTAAATATACGAATTGGTATTTGTGTTTTTAAGGATTCTTTAACGTCCGAAATTATGAGGGGAATATTTATTACAATAAATTGTAAATAAATTTCATCGATTGGTAACAATAAATATTTTAAGGATGTAGATTTAGTATATTCTCCTACATGACTGGTGTGAAACCACGCCTTTACAAGTGTGTAGTGGATAGATCGAATCCATCCTTTCCTCCAGGATTATAGATTACAGAAGTTTAGATTGGAGACCAGCTGATGATAAAAGAAGCCTTGCATAGCATGGGGAAATGAAAAACCAGAGGACTGAAAGGAATCGTTCATTTCCTGATGGCCGACAGCGACAGTTTTACTTTTACTAAACTGTATTTAAGCCGTCACTGATAATTAATAATGAATGAGATACAGGCAACGCATTTTGGTTTATTTCTTTCCGGAACTGATTCTATAGATATTTAGTAATAATTTATTAACGATTGAAGAAATGATTCATTTATATAAGATAGTTTGGTTCCTTAAAAATAGTTAGTTACTTTGAGGGTTGACTGGCCTAAAGAGTGTGTGCGTGTGTGTTTGGTTTTTTAATGGGGAATTTTCCAAATCATTAAAAACAATGGGGTGACTTAATCACAGGTTTTTACCTCCGTAATTTTCTCTTAATCCGAACACCTGTGAGCTTTTCTGAATATTTGAGTGGATGTCTCGAAGGCAACACGAATCACTCACGGTTGTCACGCGGGATGAATACAAAGGGTTAAGCGTTAAACGTGTGCAAAGAAAAGCTCATAGCAAAAGGTTGCGCACAACTGCTTGCAGACTGTATTCTATTGTCTTTTTTAAAATGTTCTATGAAGAGAGAACTATAATTTCCAAGCCTCGAACCGGGGCATGTTCAGTTTTTATTATATGAAAGGGAACTTTTATAATGAATAAGTATACTTTCATACCTTACTTCCCCTGCAGCTTTAGTGTAGACACAAAGCAGCCAAGATATCGCTAACCTTTATTTAAAATTAAGCAAGGCATAAGATAAAAAACTTGAGTGAACTTCCTTCAAAAAATCTGTAATAATATTTATCTTTTCAAATATTTCGTGAAACTCGTCAATAGTGATGTTGAGTTTTCATCAAAAACCGGCACATTCCGGGGCAATTCACTAGTTACTAGTTTAAATTAACAAGCCGGACGGGACAACGGAACAGATTCTTCAAACCGGAACGCATGGTAAGGCAAGCTTCATGATTGAACTCATTTCAATGTTTATTCTTCTTTGCCTAATTTACAATACTGCGATTTTTTTTTGTTTAAGTCTGTATTCTTAATGGTGTTTAAAAAAGCTGCTCAATTTATTGAAATGGTGCACTTCAATAATAATATAACTGTCCACATAAACAGCATATCTTCGAAACAAAGGGAACAGTATCTCTGTATGTAGGCAACTTTCCCAAATGCTTAAGATGGTATATCGGTGACAAAAGTGAAAGTGACGAAAAGAGAGATGATGACATGAAGGGGAACATTCTATTTCTTTGTCAATTTTCCACTACGCTTGAATATTGAGAAATGAAAATTAAAATGCTTCGAATCCCGCCGTGGGCATGGATGTTTGTGTTTGTCCCGGGCTGCGTACTGTTATAACTTGTGTAAAAGGCGCAAAATGACCTATGTAGATCGACGCCAAAAATTTTTAAAACCCCCCCCCCCTTCTTGAGTAGTAATAAGGTATTTAGTGATCTTCTAAAAACACAGAAAAATGTCTGGTTAAGCTATGGAACCAGATTGTTCGAGCATTTGATCGGGATGAGGTAGTTCTTTTATAGGGCCTTTGACATGGTTAATTTTCAGGTATTACAAACTAAACTGGAACATTATGGAATAAAAGGAAATTTGTTAAACTGGTTTTCGAGTTATTTGAATTATAGACCTTGCTTTACTTCAATCAAAGGGAGTAATTCTCAGGTTGTATTAAAAACTCTGGAGGTTCCTCAGGGCTCTGTGTTAAGTCCCCTGCTTTTTTGGTTGTATTAATGATCTTGCTTATATCAATCCCAGCTTACCATCTGCTTTATTTGCGGATGACCCAAGTGTTATGTCTTCTTCACTTTACCCGAGCAGTTAACAATATGCAAATATTTTTGAATGACTTTGAACAATTGGATGGTTGTTAATAAGTTAATTGTAAATGTTCAAAAAACGAAGTTAATGTTGTTTTTTGTTTTAGAAGGGATGTTAATAATATCACTCTATACTACGATAATTATGTTAATGAAATTGTTTCATCTGCTAGATTGCTTGGAGTTATATAAAAGGTGACTTGAAGTGATCATTGCCAACAAATTATCAAAAATTGAAATCTTATCTAAACATTGGGCAACTTAGAACGGTTTATTGTCCTCATTTTCAGAGCCCTTATGCCCTGAACATTATGGGGTGATTGTCAACTTATGCTAACTTATGTTAACTTATGCCCTGCCATTATGGGGGTGATTGTCATAGTGTGGATAAAAACAGAATTCTAAGAATTCAAAAATGGGCAATTAGGTCTATTTATGGCTTTCATCGAAGTGAGCATGTATTTGACAAGTTTAAAGAATTAAAATTTTTCCATTCTGTAAACTATTTAAACTTCGAGTTTTGGCCCTTCTGAATTGCCTAATTATTGAGGGGACGAGTAATTTTGACATTACGAGAAATGTATTTTGTAAAAAACAGATTGTTAAGAAAACATTATATTTTATGGCGATTGAATGTTTTAATCAGTTACCCATGAATATTAGAAATGATCTTACGGAAAATTGTTTTATGAGATCTTGTACTAATTTTTTAATGTCTTAAACTGCTGATGTTTTTAATTGTTGAAGTATTTGATGATTTAGTTTCATTATTTTTTTTGTAATTTATGTTTGTGATGATTTTGTTATTTTGAATGTGGCATGAAAAGAAGCTTTAGCTTACTGCCACTTTATTTCAAAACAAAAAATAAATAAATAAATAAATAAATTAATTAATTAATTAATTCAAGGCCAAATTGTAGTGAACAAACAATGACAGATAAGAAGGAACTGTTGTGTGGTATTGGCTGTAGATGATGTACAAGGTCTTTCTAATTGTAACGTAACTATCAGTGGGGAAAGTGTGGGACTTGAAAAACGTAGCAAAGTTAGCTAAATGAAAATTAGCTTTATTGATATTCTTAAATATTCAAGGATATTACAATAATTGCACAAATAATCATTAGATGCTTTTCCGCGTTACTAAATAATTACAACAACTGCACAATTCTATTAATAAAATATCAAGTATTAACTAGAACCTCCAGTTTAAAATTAAATACAGTGCGTATATTGAAAACTATAACAATTGAAATTCAACACAAGCCCTGACGTAAAGATTCGCCAGTCAGAATAACCACGTTAATTGTAATTAACATGCGTGTCTCGGATATAACATTCTAACTTGTCTTAAAGTCAATAAAGAATGAAATTCCAATTTTAAATAAAAAAAACTACAACGAATTAATAATTTACAGAAACCGCTTCTCAGCAACAGTCCTGGTCCGTCAAACATTAACTTCCAATTCCAACGTTAAATGTAATTAATTTAAGATGCTTTAAATTTAAATGTGGGTAGTCTCCTTTTAAAGGGGAAAATCGTAAAATTAAAATTTAATAAAAACAAAAAATTAAATAAAATAAAGTCACCAATCTTGAAAAATGATGAAGAAACTTGTGAGATGGAAGAAAACTGAAACGATGTAGTCTATTGAAGGCGTTGATGATAGTAGAAATAAACTTAGTCTATTGAGGATGTAGATGAAGTCTTGTGCAGATAGTAGAAAACGATAATCTTGAAGGACCAGCAAATGTCATAATTGGACCGTATTTTTTTGAAGAGCAGTCGAGAGTTGGGCTCGTGACATGCACTGTGACTGCTGCTCGCTTGGCGTCGATGCTAAGAAGTTTTGTGATACCAGAACTTCAGCAACGTGGCATTTTAGACACAACGATTTTTATGCAAGATGGGGCTCCACCTCATATTGGTACATGTGCCAAACAGTTACTTCAGCAACAGATGAACGGATTATAGGCCGAAACCTCCCCCTTTTCTTGGCCACCCCGGTCACCAGATATCAACCCCGGTGACTTCTGGCTCTGGGGTTACCTCAAAGCCACTGTTTATGGTGATAACGTCAGGAATTTGGCGGAACTGAAAGATACGATACGCCGACAGGTGCGCAACATTCCTCCTGATATGCTACGCGCTACAGTTGAGAACGCAGTAATCCGGTGTAACCTGCTTTCAGTAAATGGTGGAGGCCACATTCAACATGTAACTAATTTTAGTAACGATTAAAGACTTGTTAACCTGTGTCTTCGTGTCTAATTTCGTATACGAATATTGCATAGAGCGCCATTCCATGCTGGTGGTGACCTTTTGAACTAATTTTTTTTTTTTGGTGGGTATGAACTTCCCATGCCCTCTTGTATAATATTACCAAGTATTATAGCTTTTGGTCCAGTAGTTTTTTTATGGCCATGTCAAAATGGAACTTTAATTATAAAGACCTTGTATATGCATGTTTTTCATCATATACAGGCAATACTACACAAAATGGTTTACTGTGGTTTCATATCTCTCGACACAAAAAAAACCCATCCGAGACATGAAACGCCAGATCTCGTATTTCGAATCTTGCCGTTGAAAATGAAGTGATAGCCTTCGAAATACGTATCTCGGATATTTTCTTGTGGTAATAGGTTATCCTTCATATACAGTCAACAAACCTTGGAAACAACCTGGCATTCACACTTGTTCCATATCCTCCTTATAGATTTGGCTTCGAGCGACTTCTGGTTGTTCCCAA
>JAHWFO010012523.1:1280485-1324443 GCA_023313115.1 Rhysida immarginata
TAAATTTAAAATGAACCACAAGTTTTCTTCATGGACGGAATGAAAAAGCGAATAACGAGTTTGGAAAATGTATAGCAGTAAATGATAATCTTATTGAAAAAACAACTTTTAAGACTAATAAATTTCCTTCATTTTGATACCATTTTCTTTATTTAATTTTTGTCGACAACTTATTTTATACGATTGCAGATTTTATTGATCAATCAACTTTCTTATTTAGCATTTTCTGATCGTTTTGTTTTTAATTGAAAGAATTATTTATTAATGACTTCACAACTAATCCAAAGGCTTCCTCTTGCATCCCCATTTTTCCTTTCCTTCCTCCATCTCTTGTTCTTATTTCAATTAATTTGCTCAAATAGTTTATTCCTTTCCTAAGTTTCTGAATACCACCTTTGTTCCGGATGTTTCTAACTTCGGTTTTAGTTCTTCAAATAAAATTTGCCTTGTGCATTGATTTCATTATCCTCTCTTTTTCTATTAACATTGTAGTTTTGATGCTATTTTGATTACGGAGTACAGACGAAGCCGACGCGATCTATACAGAGCCATGGCACTACGTCACTTTTATTGTTGAGACGTCATGAAAACCGATGGGATATTTTGAAATATGAATTTTGTATTTTAGATAATTAAGTAAATACGGTATAATAAAGTGCATTAATGCCAAACATGGGTCATTTACTTTTTTAATAAATCATTTTATTTTAAATTTTAAATAGCCTTACTTTGTTTTAAATTTCTTTTTACATGACGTCACAAAATCCATCTGTTTGCATGATGCCAAAAACTCAGTGCCACGACGGCTTGTTTATATCTTGTTGGCTTCGGTACAAATATGCGGCGATTCTCGATAATATATATATATTATCTAAACCACTTAATCTGTACTGAGTGAAACTGCCGGGTGTCCGCAAAGCCTCTCCTCAGTGGAAAAACAAAAGCACTTTATTTACGTTAGGAATTGTATAAAGTGGTGAGGGTATGCACAAGTTTACAGATGATGTTGAAGTGCCTTCCGTCCATGCGCAGGCACAAGTCCGTCGTCTGCACTTGTTTCCATGCAATCGTCATTTTCTAATGCGGAGAGACTTTACGGACACCCTGGTATAATGGTAATTGTCTTGATTCTCTTAGCCAATGAGATATCTTAAAGTAATCTTTATTATTCCCTTAATTAGCCATCTGACCTCTAATAAATCACTCTCTTGCACATTCTATTTTACCGTTGTTCTTAGGAGGTGGAAGACATGTAACTTACTGTTACAGTTCGCACTGGATAATCATCGGAATATGAGTTTAAAAACGGACAACAAAAAAGGGGCAATTTGTCCATGCAGTAATGGCAAAGTGCTTCCGTATTGAGAAGCCAGAGCAAGTGTGTATCCAGGTAATAACAATTAATGGTATACAGACAACCTTTTCTAATCATAAAAGAACTACGAACTAGCCACATGCAAAATATGCGCGATGGTGATCGGAGCTTGTCATGGTTGGTAACACAACCAAAATGAATGCTTAGATAACCGCTTACAATGTTGTAGTGTAGAACCAGATATATTCATCATCTGTGCAGTCAGCGCTCATCCAGTATATCCATGCTTACTGCACAGGTGGTTTTAAAACCACGTTCTGAAACGACAGCACATAGAATGAGTCAAATGGACATATCTGTGATCGACGAATCATTATATCGATAGTCAAACGCACATGATGCGAAAAGAGCATGAGGTTTTTTCATATTTATGCGGGTTTTTTCATATTTATGAGGTTTTTTTCATAGATTGATGATGGTAGATTTGATGATGGTATATGTTCGATTTCTAGGCATGTTCCATATCGCATTTTGAAGTATTCGGATAGACACCAATAAACTACTATATAAATAATAGTAAAAAACTGGTCCAGAGGTAGCAAGATGGTAGCGTTTTATTGGAATAGCCTTACAGACTTACCTTTCTCTTATGTAAGAACAAATTTCCTCTATGACGCGCCTCCTTTCAGCATACTTTTTAGTGCGGCGAGCTTCAGGGAAGCGATCCCGCATCTTGATAATGGCGTATCGTAGAGTTACCATCAGTTGTAAACATTTTCTGTTGTACTATATATTCAGGATAGTGAAAACCAACGTAGGGCTTTGTAGTAATATCTTCTGACTAGCAGAAGCATCCGGCGTTGCCCGGGATAATTACAGTTTTAGGTAAAAACAGCAACCTCAAGAAGTTAAATAATAAATCTTATTGTTTGCTGTAATGCTACAATTTCCTGCTGTAGATCAAGCTCAGATGTTTCCGATGCCCGCATAACTATTTTTTCATCTCTGACCAATACTCATTCATTTCTTGAAGGGTCATTTCAATACATAATAATTACATGTATCCTTCGAACGATCTTTTTGACCGTAATACAGTATGGGTTTGTTTTCAAGAGTCGAGTTGATTTATGCTATGCTATCGGTTGTCTTTTACTGTCGCCAGAGCGTCATTCCAAGCTATTTGATAAAATACATGCCATATGTTAGTATTGAAAGTTTCCAACGGACCACAATGGTATTACTAAATCACGTACCTATGAACTATTCGTAATAATGACTATGTGGTTAACGCATTCTATATTATTTGATAGTGCCAAAAAGTCTGGTAACATGTCAGATATCTCAAAGCTGCCAGGAAGGCGAGATCTAATGAGTGTGGTTTATAGGTAACAGGGGGGTGGGGAATTAAATGCCGCACTCAAATTTGACCTTGGTCCTCAAATTTAAGGTCATCCATTTGCTAACTCGAAAACTATTAAAGATAGAGAAAAATTTCCTATTGCTACCCTGTAGAGCTGTTTCACATTAGTCTAAAAACAATCAGTGCATTTCATTAAAATAAGAGCTTATAGCATTATGTATGTCATAACGCATACCATTTAAAGGAATAGTGTCGTTATGGTTTGCGTTATTCTCTATATATAAAAATTGTCATTTTTAATTTTTCTCTTTTTTATGTAAAAAATAAGCAGAAGTCATAAAATAGAAGCTTTCTCTCTTTTTTTTAATTCGTTTTCAGTGGAAATTTTTTCAGTCATTTTAGTCTCCTTTTAGACCAATCGAGAATTAGACCAATTGGTATTCGGACCAATTTCATCTGCTTCTCTGGACATTAATCCCATAAAGCCTATGATGGAAACGAGAATCATTTTACAGATCTTAGACTTCGTAATATGTTATCGTAGATAAGGCTTAACAAAACAAATGCATAGATAGAAACGAGACTTGGTATATGTTTGGAATTTTTCAGAAAAATTTCAAAGCGACGACTACTAGACGTGCGTTCTTTTGGTTTTTTCAAGGAAAGAAAAACGTGGAAACTAGGTAAAAAAGACGATAATGACAATGGCTTTCATTTAGATTTACTTTGATCATCTTTCATAGATCTCTGCGGAAGGTTATTTCACTTGAATGTTAAAAAAAATTGAGATCAACATTACAGTTTTTTGTATTCATATTTTAATCAAATTCGTCCACTCGAGAGATAATCGGATTATAAATTTTCTGTGGACAACAACAACAAAAAACTCAGTAAATTATAAAACTAATTGTAGGCTCATTTTATTTTGATACAGTTTTAGTGTTAAAATTGACAAATATCATTCATTGTTCTTGAATTTGCTTCAAACAGTCAATAGTTATGCCTTCTGCTTATTCAAAAAATTAAACGGGCTAACTTATATAAACGAAGTCAATCATTTATGTGTCCCGCCCACTTCTACTAAGACGACAGCGTTGGTCTACGATGTGTAAGTATTTATGTATATTTTATTGGTCGGCGCCACCGTGCGTCAATATCTATATAAGATCAAAAATCGACACTAAAAGTGAATTCTGAGGAGAGAACGATATGTAACACAGTCATGCTATTAAACTTATTTTTTCCTCACTAAATTCCGATTTCCCGTTATTTTGCGAGTTAAAGATGTCATATGTAACGTGCGTGCAAAAACGATTAGCCCCATTTATACGGTCACAAAGCACATGACTTCCACTTTTCCCCTGTTGTGATATACAAAATCATTTTGTAATAAGTAAATGCAGAAAAAATCACAACAATCGATTACTGAGAACCTCATGTCAGTTTGCATCAAGGGATTTTCACGGCTGACAAGAGCCAACGAGGCTCGGCCACCAGAAGGAATTCCCTTCGCATTTTGAGGCGTTTTTTTATTTGTTAATTTTTTTTTTACTTCATCGTCTTCTTAATCTTCTTCCGACGGAGCCCCTTCGTTAATTACACGCTTAACTTTTCAAACAAGCGCACGTAAATCGATCCTCCTTCGGCTCCACCATCCTCCTAAAGAGAGAGCGTTTTCCTCTCCTCCCCAGGTGCCAGCGAGAGCCAAGTGTGTTGTGTGTGTGTGTGTGTGTGTGTGTGTGTGTGTGTGTGTGTGTGTGTGTGTGTGTGTGTTGTGCGCAAATCTTAATTGCTAATAATTGTTCACTGTCGCTGATGAGTCGTCGCTCCGTGGCCCTCGATTTTTTAAGGGTTTTTAGGAGATTTTTTTTTCTTTTTCTTCCCTTTAGTCTCTCTTTATCCCCTTCCTCTTTTCTTTGTTTTTTTGTCAGCGCGGAATTTTTTTTTCTTTCTTTTGCTGAGAACTTATGAGTCGCCTGTCCAGGTGGAAAGCAAAGCACTGTTTGACTTGCAGTTTCCCCGAAGAAGGTTTCCTCTCCCCTTTACTAATGAGAATTTTTTTTTATTTTTTCAAAAGCTATTTCGTTTACTCATTCTTCAAAATTTTTTCCAACAATTGCAAAATATAAGCACTTTACGATATTGTTCATTATATTTATTGGATTTATAGCTGCAGTCTTCAAATTTGTTAGAGAAAGTAATAAACGCTCTTTGTGTGCCACTCTCACAGATGCACATCGACTCCAAACACGAGTCAAAACATCTGAAGGTATTGCACTTATAGAGACAGTGATACGTTGTTTCAGCTAAATCAGCAAATAGGGGACAGGCAAATATAACCATCTTTCATTTGCTCTCATTAGATCGCATTGAAAAAGAAATAGCATTGGATTAAATCGGGTTTTGAGTGGCTAATGCTTGAATGGCATTTTGTAGTCCGCAGCACGTTCAATGCACGTTTCTAGAAGATTTTCATCGAGGTAATTTCTAATGTGCCACTAGTGTGGTGCTTCATCATCAGTTTGGAGAATGAAATTGTCACTGTCATTCTGCAGCTGTGGTATAGCATATCTTGCAAAGAGGCTCAAGCGAGAGTTTTCTGTTAGAGAAGACAGCGCCGTACACTATTTTCCGTGATCAAAGTGCAAAACACATTTAACTTAGAGGAATTTCGCAGGTAATTTGATTTTCATTCTCAGAATCGAACATTTTACATGTTGACTTTTTTCAATGACATGAAATATTGCTTCATCAGTGCATATCAAGCGCTCAAAAAACCCATCGTCTTTCGAACGTTTCTACTCTTCAATGCAGAATTCATAATTTCGTATTTTTTGAAACATAGTTAAACCTTTCACAAAATTTCTAAAATAGTGGGCTGTGGATTCTCAGGTTAATGACTCTCTCCTTGTTGATTTCCAGGGCTTTGTTGGTAGGTGATGCGGACAAGATTGACTTATCCATGCGGAATAAATCATCATAGCTGACCACATGTAAGTTCTACGAAAATTCATTAGGAACGATAACTAATATGAATTACCACCCCATTTCCATTTCAGCTATGATGCTTTGTTTTAAATTTCTTATATCAGTCACAGATACGTAGTTTTCTGCCTGACGGTGCTTTTCCGAATCGTGATCGAAAATGTCATTGCATAGCAGTAGTCGATCCCGTTTTACTAAATTCAAGAATGCCTTCTCCGTTGCCGACTCTGGTAATTTTGTATGACTAGTCAATTGATTTGCTCATCCCCTTCGTCGTAACCCACAATGGTAGGAAAAAAATTTCATTAGTGAACTGCAAGGTTTATCGCATATAGTCAATACTTTTCTTTTAATAATCGTTAAAACTGTTTATTTTATTTGTAATGAACCTGTTAAATAACCCATCCAAAGTTCTTTCTGATTATGTATACTTTTCAGATTGGTCCTCCAATAGAGAAAATATCATGTGCTTTATTTATAGGGTGAACTAAAACAATAGGGACAAACTTTAGGAGATGATTCCTGACCAGAAAAGGAACCAAAAATCTCATGTGAACATATCTACAAAAATGGACGGTTTGTCTGTATTAGATCAATTAGTACAGAACATGATATTACAGTGGTAGCAATTGTATCTAAGTTGCAAAAGATCTTCGAAGTGGCCTCCTTAGGATGCAATGCTAGCGTTCACACGCTCCTTCTATCAAAGGATCCCTTCTCAGACAAAACCGAAAGATGGTTGCAAGCGTTTAGTGATTCGGGTGATGCTGTCTGTCGGGGTACTTTTCTTGGTACATCCGTGCGGCCTCTCGACCATTCCTATGTGCTTCTCCATATGTGAAGACCATTTCAGTTTGCACCTGAAATAAATATCGGATCGCTGTACCTCCGCTACATGACGGTCGCTCAAAAGTAACTCTATAGCAGAAAAACACACACACACACACACACACACACACACACACACACACACACACACACACACACACTGTCAGTATTGTTACGGGGGGCATGATGTCGTATGTACAATTATTGTCATTTCCATAGAAATTATACATTTCCGGACATATGTTGATATGAACTTTTTTGTTTTACTTTTTTTGTGAGGAATTACCCCCCTGAAATTTATCCCTGTTGTTTTAGTTCACCTTGTATGCATGATGCCAAACTTGGACATTCTGCTATACAAAAACCAAGACTTTTCACCAGGTTTTGGTAGATAGATTCAGAAATTGCCCCACTATTCTTCCAGTAGAGCGTTGATTGTTCTTTCATAGATGTTGAGCAATGTGCACTAGTATTCATCGCTATAGTTTAACTCTTAACAAACGGGTAGTCAACCTGTAATCAATCGATAAAAACTTTGTAAACCGATAATAAACCGACAATAAACCGGTAGACAAGCATTTTAACGATTTGTTAAGAGTTTCTTTTCTAAGAGAGTCACCATCTGGGTGACTTTCAGTGAAAATCATAAAAGTTTGGCAAAAAATGTGCACGAAACTGTAAATCCAACCATTTGGGTGACTTCAGTGAAAATCATGAACGTTTGGCAAAAAATGTGCACGAAACTGTAAATCCATCTATTAGCAAATATCACATGCTGCATTTGAGAAAGATATTCAACACTGTATGCATACTTAGAGAAATTTTCTTCACAGATATGAGCTTGCAAAATGAATCCAATGAGAGCCCTGAGATGGTACTTTGTGATGATGATCTGAAGTCACCTGTCGAAAACAAATTCTCTGTAACTACTCCAGAACTTAATGCCAGTAAAAATGTTCGATTTCATTTTATTTATTTTCGTGCTCATACGGACATTAGTCTTTGACTTTATTACAGCAAGCCTACAACAAACGCAGCATCCATTCTTGAGATAAAAACAAGTTCAAACTTTGTTTCCAATTTACAATTTTAAAATTGAAATAGACAAGACTGTGTACTTGTATATTACGGTAAACTAATATTGTTTTCTGTAAACTGCATATAAATACGAATCCAGCTAATCCGAGGATCATATTCCTTGAAGAAATTAAAAAATTCTCCACGGTAATCAAAACCACAATGAATTCCCACTTCAACACCTGAGCTCCCCAGGTAGATCAAAAGATCGAGCGAGAAAAGCTAATTAAAATTTCAAACAATTATTTTACTTCTCATTCTGACTATTTCTGAAATGGAAGAAATATTTACGAAGAAAGAAAGGAGGAAAAAAATCACGCAAATCCAATTAATTAGTTGATGTTGGCTAAACGAGGTCCGCCTTGTCATTAGCTCGAGCGAGGCCTTTTGTGGCTCGCGGCCACAGGGTGGGGGTAGTGAGGGTTTCCATCCAACCTTTACTCGCTTCTCGGCTCGTAAATTTAGCGGCGCCGCGCCGAATAAAGAGGCAAAAAGAGCCGAGGCGCATGTGTAATCTGTGGAGCAGGTGGGGTCTCTCCCAAGGAGGAGTAAAGAGGAGGTCGACACGGAGGTCACGCAACGCGCACCATACCGTATCATTTAATAAAAAAATAATAATAACAAAAAAAAGAAGCGCTTTGGTTTTGTTTTATAGACTGGCTAATATATTACAAGCAGAGAAAGAGAGAGAGAGAGACTCCTTCCGGGTTGTTGTCGGGAAGTTCGTGAGGCGCCATAAATACACGCGGCTGGTGTAATACGGTGGGTGCAATGATTTGTTTAATGGATTTGTGCAAAATTTGAATTTTTTTTTGTCCTTTGTTTTCAAATTACTAACAGGAGTCATGAAATGCGTTTTCGATTTAGTCTAGGAAAGGTTTTACTACATCATAAAAAATCCTCGCAGCTGCTGAAATCTGAAAAGTCATAGAAATAGCGAAAAACCAATACATAATCCATAAAGCATACGGAATGTAACTTTTAAATATGCTTTTCTCCCCCTAAAAAGCTGTAAAACCTAATTGAGAATCTTTTGCCATCTGTTCGCAAATGTCTGTTTCTGTACGTGAGAATATTAATTTATAAAGATATAGGAGAAAACAGTACAAATTAGACGAAAATGTTTACCGGAAGCAACTTTGTGATCTTCTTTAAGAAAGCACTTTGAAAGAAAAATTGTAAGAGCAAGATATATAATAATAATAATAATAATAATAATAATAATAATAATAATAATAATAATAAAAGATTTCTGTATATTCGCTATTTTCTTCTGAACTTTCTGAACTTTCTTATATAGCCTGATGATGTTCACAATGATATGTATACGAAATTTATTGTATATCCTTTGCTAATTTAAAAAAAAATTATGAATTTTCATACCATATAAAGTTTTTTATACAGCCATGTAATGAAGGAAGATACTGAATTATTACTTAATTATTTGTTATTCAGCATAGCAACCCTTTTGTCATTGAGTTAATATAGATTTACCTCAGCAATTAATCATAACTGAATAATTGGCCTTCAACGATCAGTTTTCTCAAAAGCCTGTTAAATATCTTTTTCTCAAAAAGTTTTCAGATACATCGCCACTCCATATGGACAAGGCACTCTTGAGACGCTACATGACTTATGCGAAGGGTCAAAAAAATTCTACAAAGTTAACAAATGCTTGAACCCCCACTCCCAACCCCTATTAGACAGAGGGAACGTTATCGGTTCCCTCTCGTTTTCAGGGTGTAAACCCGAGATCATAAGCTTTACACGCCATCACGCACAACCACAAACACCATCCAGGGAGAGATGTCGTCGGAGTGAAACATTTGTTCGCAGAGATTGGACGATGAAATTAACATCCACGTGCGCGAAGATATCCTTCCATGTTCCATCTGCCGTTACTGTGGAAATTCCTTCGATCCCCTAAAAATGAAGGAATTCCTCCCCGTTTCCTTCACGTTCCCTTTCAAACCCCCTCCTATCCTCTATTCCCCCACACTTCGTCCGGCAATAGATGGGCTTTCCTTCGTAACGAGGGTTACGTTACAGGAATTTCAAAAAATAAAAACCCATCGCCATGTGCACTCGGGGAAGGTTCCTTCGTTGGGAAACTGCTTTGCTAGAACAAAAGATATATAGAATGCCCATAAAGTCTGTTTACTATTTTAAAAATTAATTAATAACACAGAAAAGAGAGGTAGCTCTATATGATTTGTTGCATAATAAATATAATTATAAAAGTTAAGTTTTTTTCTAACATAATTCAATAAGCCTGTACTACTTGTAGGAAGGATATCAAGTCCCAAGACGGTACCTATGGTGGCTCTCTAATATCGCTTCGTCAATGTTTTGCATTTTAGTTTTACAAGATATTTTTAAACAAATCTCAAAGGAAGAAATCAAAGGGAATGCTAAGTCCAGTCCTCTGCTTATCCTAAACACTCCCTTACATCATAAAATTTTAACTTGGATATTTTCCACACTGAAAATTTCTCTGATTCCGCGTATCTTTTGTTCCAATAAAGCAAGCCTAACACTGTGCTTTTTCAATTAGCTGTTCATATAAACACAATAAACCTTCAAAAAATACGAACATTGCAGATATGAAAATAATTATTCGCTATAACCATGAGTTTTTAACCCATTTTAAAACTGTAAGCAGATTTTTGTGGACAATGCAGTCAAAGATATTGAACAGCAAACTGGAATCATTATAAATAAGATCACATAGCCATTTACGTTTACAAATGATCGTCTCCATACCCTTGAACGATTAATTTGCCCTAAACTCATCCATCTGTATCTTCCAAAAATCTAGGACAAATCTGTTTTAGACTGAGGTTTAAGGAAGAAATCGTCGATGAGGAAAACCGTCATTTCGAGCCAACTGCCAGCTTCTTGAAGGATCCGCCATATTTTTATGTTGTTGTCAGGGGAAAAAACTTCCTCTTTGATCACGATAGTCATCAAGATGACGCCACGATTAAATTTTTTTTTAATTTAACCCCTTCCGTTCATTATTCTTTCTGTTCGTTATCTCCTTTTTAATTCGATGTATTACTCTGTCCTCATGCTTCCGTGATTCAGTCGCCCGCAGAAATATTTGCTATTAATGAACGTAAATTAAGTAAATCTCCATTCTTTTGTTTTAATTTGCTAGCTCAACAAGAAAAGCATAAAATTCCATGGCATATATCTGTTTGAAAATATTCTAAAGTGCTATTAAAATTTAGGATATAGGAAGGAAATGCCTCATTTCTGGTAACGAATAGACAAAAGGGAGCTATTAAGCTTAATCTACCTATAATTAGGACTCAAGGCTTCGCTATAAAATTCGATTATACCTTTTGTATAACTGTCGTGCTCACAGGTATTAAGTGATTTCACTTCTTTTGGCGGCTCCCTTCACCTGCTATGATTATAGAGAAAGACTCGGTGAACAAATGAATTGCATGAGGGGGGTTTAATATTTGTATTTTTTATACTTATGTTTTTTTTTTAATCTGTATATGTATGTACGTGGGTTCTTAATTCGCAGCTGGCAAACTAGCATCACTTTTCATCTACGAAGTCATCTTGGAAAAGCTTCCCTCCCATTTAATCACTCTAAGGTAGATTCTTAATCCGACATTTTCTAGTTAATGAAGCCATTACTGGATAATATTGCTGAACGTTCTGTAGCTTGCACATGTCGGCTTAATTTTTATTTTTATCTTGCAAAATGTCTACATTTTCATCTTTCATTGAAAACGAGCTTATCTCACTAAAGTAATATAAACATATTGACAAGTGAGAAGAGATAGTGGCAATCACTAATTTACAGGTGCTTTGCAATAAGAAGCATATGATATTCTTAATGTTAGATTATTTTGCATTTAATTTTTTTCCGAAAATATTGGGATTTATTGCTTAAACTCTAATAATGTATTATTAAATAACATGTGTGTAGTTAAACCTATATACTCTAATTTATAAAGGCGAAAACTTAAGATTTTTGGATTATTATAATGCCTGCAGTAAATTGCTTATCTGTAGCTTATAAAAGAGCCTTTTGTTGAGCACTTCTTATGAGAAATGAATACAAGACGAACTGGCTAAATTCATTTGTTCATTGTATTCGTCGTCTTGCTCGTGTTTTTATACGCTTTTCTTTAACTTGACATCTGGGTCATTCTCACGAAAATGGTACAAATCATGTCCGCTACTTCTGAACTTTTTTATGAAAATTTCAGAAATGCTACCAATTAAACATATTTTTTTATTTATTCTTCATTTAATTCTGTATAATCAGGTATTTATTGTTTTGACTTAAGTGATTTATAAAAGTCTTAATTTTTTTTATTTGAAGAACAAGTAGGACAAATCTTGATGTCCCAGCTTCAAATCAAGAAGAGTTAAAACATTATTTAAGAAATTGCTTAAATAATACAACTATGTAAATTATCAATAGCATTACATCTCTTACATAAAAATACTTTTAACAATAAATTTCATTAAAAAAATATTTTTTTTAATAAGAAAAATTGCTCCTTAGTAATGTCCCAACATTTTATGTATATTGGAATGTCCACTATGTTACAGCCATTTCAAAAATAAAATAATAAATTAAACCCTGCAACAATTTTGAGATGAGTAAGTAGTACAACTTCCACGCTTAGTCATCGATTTTGGATTCCACAGTCAACAAGCAAGATAAGACTCATTCTTTTTTTCAAATACTTAATTTGAGGTTTTTAATGTCCACTATGTTATATTTAAATTAATGATTAAAAAAAAGTTTTTTTTCCTGAAATTGCATATAAACTAGTAAATTTAATATTATTTTTTCATTTAATATTGTTTTCTTTATTATTACTTTTTTATTTTTATTAGAAAAAATTTTTTTAGACTTAATTGTCCACTCTGTTATTTGTCCACTCTGTTACATACTCTGGGACATATCATGTTTTTGCATGAAAAATGTGAATTTTTGTTTGTGTTTTGAGATGAAAGTTTATGCTTGACTAATGAAATAAAATCTTAATACAAACAGAATACCAAGGAATAAAAAACTATTCCTCTGCTTCGTCCACTCTGAATATTTATTCCTCTGCTTCATCAGATGAATCCAGTGGTGTATCTGATGATTGCCTATTATAGAAGTGAGTGCTAAAAGCGTGAAAGCCTGCATATACATGCTTCTTGAATTTAAAGCTGGTGGTGCTAGAAAGTTAACATACCGTGTGTCTCAAAAGCCGCGTGCCATATGAAAAGTTTATGAATGTTGGCTTTAAGTTCACACGGTTTCACAAGCTTATCGTTCATGTTCAAAATGTGCACCATGCACTCGAAGACAATGTCTTACATGATCCAAATTTTCTTCTGTCATGCGTAAAAGTGTAGCTGGTGGGCTTGGGAATATCAGGGTGCCGGCGATGAAATTCGTCTGCAGATTCTCGAGATGTTCTGTGGTGATCTCCACAAAGAAGTATCAGCTCTACACGTTGTTCCGGTGTCAGCATTATTCCTCTACTTCACTATTTCACCTACAAAATCAAAGCAACCTATTAATCCATTTGGCACGCTACTTTTCAGACACACGGTCTAAATATGTTGTCATGGCTCAAAGTGACGAAGATGACGAAGTTAAAGTGATGAGCTTAAGGACAACAAATAACGAGAGAACATTATTTAAAACGATTGACACATATCTCCTATGTTCATTTGTTCAAATTAAAAAAAATCCTAGCAGAGCCAAAATTCAAACTATTAGGTGGACGTTTATAATATGAATTTCCATATGCTGTTGATGTTTTCCAAAAAGCTTGATATATGTAAAAAGTAAATTTACAGAATAATCCTATTTACAGCAGTTGTGTCTACTCTGTTACAATTATGTCCACTCTGTTACAGAAGTGTTTTTATTGTAATTTCTAATTAAAAAATCAAAAGAATTTTGAATTAAGAGTATTAACCTGTTTGGACAGATGAAATTGTACCCAGAATAGCGCAATTTTGATCTTATTTAACTCTATTTGATATGATAATCTAATTTTTGCACATACTTTTTTCAATTTTGCATTTTGAAGCATGAAAACTATCAAAAAAAGTGTAAATTTATTCTTTAACATAAAATTTTTCAGCATTAATATAAAATAAATATCCCTTTGTTTGTGTTGCACAAAATGTTTTGAAAAAAAAATGCGAATTTACATAATTTAATCCAACAAATAGATGTGTAACAAAGTGGACAAAATCTCCCAAAACCAATCAAAAACCTATGAAAATCACATAATTAAGTTGATGTAATTATTTTTTACAAAACAGATAAATTCACTCTATAAGCTATTATTTAACATTAATTTAAGGTAGATTAGATTATTTTGAAAAAAAAATTTTTGAAACATCAAATGTACCATTTTCGTGAGAATGACCCATCTGTTTGTTTGGGTCAAATCTTGTAATCAATATTAAACCAACTTCCCGAGAAGCTAAAGAGCTGAAACTTGGTACACATGCGCAGGACCGATGACAATGCAAGTTAAAATTTTTCTTTTCAAATCGGTTCACTGGTTCGTGTTCTAATGGTACTAATTCACTACTACGTACTGTCCAATTGCCACAACAAAGAATTCGTTATGACGAGGATTAAATGTATCTGTTGTTTATTGTTTCAAAATTATTCTATATTGTTGACGAGATATTGTAATAATAATTAAACATGATAAAAGCGTGGTTTTAAAAACAACCCTTTTTACATAATTTATTCTCTATCAGCAAAATCAGAGACTTTGATATGATGAAGCCAGTGCTTCAGTTTGTGGCCATATCTAATTCTAATACCATTCCAAATTTTCAACTTGTTTGAAGGGGAATTTTTTTTTTATTTCACTTGGGATTCCGCCTCAGACAAGTCCCACTGTAAATAAATTATTATGGTTAAAATTCCATATTTTTTTGACATACTTAAACTTTTAGAAAAATAATATAATATTGTAAACACGAATACATCAAACTCTTCAGAAGCTAGTTTAACGATAACAAAGATGGCTCAGAGACAACAAATATACATACGGCATCTGCTCAAAAAGTACTGGAACATTTTGAATAGCGCGCCTACGGTAGAGTATAGATTTCTGGACATACAGGGAGTATAACAATAGACTATTTATAGTTGCTGGTTGTTTAAGTTTGAATCTACCAACAAAGAGAATTCATGCTTATTACAATATCCCCTCTCAACCAACACCTCCTATACAGCGACCAACCCCAACTTTGGCCTAACTGCTATTGGTTGAAGCCGAACAACGCTTTCCAAAGAAAATAATGAATGCGCAACATGAGATAGTGCTCATGTCATTCGATTGTTGACTTTTTATTGGCTTAAAATAAGAGGGAAAAAACTAGCGGGAAAAACCCCACGAATGCGGTATTTGCCTGGAATGCGGTGCGACCCTGCCAAAATGGCTGAAACTATGGTTTCGCTACAGTGGCTGGAATAGTTTCTATTCTAGTCACTGTAGTTTCGCTTCATGCTTCAACATTTGTTTACATCGGTGGCTCGTTGCTAGGCAATGAAGCCGCTTTCGTATTATTACTCATGGTGATGTGCCTGACCAATAGGAGTTAGGCCAAAGTTGGGGTTGGTCACAGTATAGAAAGAAAGCCTTGCAACTGAAACGTCATATATTGTTAAAAGCAGCCGACGAAAATGACAGGCCCCGGCGCGGAAAAGCAACACCTCCTAAACAGAAGGCCACCTAAACAACAAGGCCTGATCACTCCTTGCTGACCGCGTCATCAAACGAGGGTTGACATTCCAACTTTCATTGTTTACAACAAACGAAAAAACGCTGATTACAACAGGTGCTTTTTCGTTTGTTGTAAACAATGAAAGTTGAATTGTCAGCCCAGGTGTGATGACGCAGTGACCAGGCTTTGTTTTTTAGGTGGCGTTGATTCAAGCCCTGGTTTGATGACGCAGTAATTAGGCATTGTTTTTTAGGTGGCGTTGCCTGATAACGAAAACTTCATACATTGTTACGTCATCATTAGTCGACGTTTCTTTCTAGAAGGTGTTGCCCGAGGCCGACGAGAGACAGGCCAGGGCACTCAAAAGTCGCATGATCATTGGCGTTCGGCTAACAATACATCTTTCATTGTCTCCAACTTGCATTTTAACAATCAGTATTTTATTGTTTGTTGGAAACAATGAAGGATGGATTGTTGCCCGGACCCCGATGATCATGTGACTTTTGTGTGTCCTGGCCTGTCTCTCCTTGGCCTCGCTGAAATCCAACATGGAAACAACGAAGAGTGGATTGTTGCTCGATGTACTTTGGTCATGTGACTTTTTAGTCCTGTCTCTCGTCGGCCTCGTAGTCGACCAAATTTAGGGCTTATTATTGGTAGAAATAGGATTAACAATGGTCGACTAATGATGATATAACAACGAAGCCGACGAGAAAGACAGGCCTGGGCACTCAAAAATCACCTGATCACAGTAGTCTGAGCAACAATCCAACTTTTATTGTTTCCAACAAATGAAAAAATTCTAATTGTTAAAATCAAAGATGGAGACAATGAAAGTTGGATTGTTGCTCAGACTACTATGGTCAGGTGACTTTTGAGTGCCCAGGCCTGTCTTTCTCGTCGGCTACGTATAACAATGTATGACGTTTCCGTTATCAGGCCTTATGTCACGGCCTTCTAGAAACTACCAGGCCTGAACATGACGTCAATGATGTATTGTTGAAGCACTAAGATTGTGACGTTGATCTAATTTCTGTAATAGCACGTAACAATGTTTTATCTTTTCCATGTTCAGGCCTGGTAGTTTCTAGAAGGCCGTGCTTATGTCTAGGCGGTGTTGGGAAAAGTCACTTGACCATAGTAGTTCGAGTAACAATGTAACCTTCATTGTTTCCAACTTGAATTTTAACAATCAATATTTTTTCGTTTGTTGGAAACAATGATGGTTGGGTTGTTGACCAGCCTACTATGATCAGGTGACTTTTCCGCGTCGGCGCCTGTCTTTCTCGTTGGATACGTTGTTAATCAACATAATTCGACCATTGTTAATCATATCTCTACCAATAATAAGCCCTAAATTTGGTCGACTATGATGATGTAAATGTATACACCTTTTGTCCGCACGTGACCACCGAGAGAGAAGGCCTCCGCAATGAAACTGAATACATTGTTACATCATCATAGATAGTGCAAGTTCAGTTTAAATAGCCACTCTTGAAATACGAATAACAATGCACTATCTATGTGATGCAACAATGTATTCTGTTTCATTGCGGAGGCCTTCTCTCTTGGTGGTCACGGTCCGCAGGCCTTCTCTCTAGAAGGTTTTATCTGAACCTAGCACTGAAATTCACCTGATTAATATAAAACAACCTTTATTGTTTCCAGCAAACGAAAAAAATACTGATTGTTAAAATACAAGACATAAGATGGACCCAATGAAGAAGGTTACATTGTGGCTTGACCGATTTTGTTAGTCAAGTGACTTTTCAGTGCCAGAGCCTGTCTTTCTTGTTAGCCTCGCTCTCAACCAGCTACGTTACAAAATACAGATTTGCATTATACAATGCTTAATTTTATAGCTTAAATGCAATTTTTTCCGGAGTTCACCAAATAGACAGATATTTCTTTCAACCGCAGGTCTTTAGCAGGAACAATTTTTTCAAAATACACTTTGGAATGAATGAATTTAATTAACGGTATTTAATAGAGAAAAATATTAAAGAAAATTCCACGGCCTGCACTCGAACCAGGGATTTCGGATTACTTTTCCGACGCCATAAACACTAAGCCACCGTGGACATAGAAGCTGTCGTTATCAAATGAATCTCGTGCCATCGGAAGGGCAACCCGACGGCTTCTTGTTCGAGTCCGAGCCGTGGAATTTTATTTACTATTTTTCTCTATTTAATCATTATTACCCGGAGGTATGGCGTGAGAAAAAAAAATCTTCCCGGACCCATTTTCCAGTTATTTTTATAACATTATTCGCCATTTTAAAAGTTAAGATAAATCCTGGCTTGCAAACAAGGAGACGTGCTGTACTCTATGCTCATAGGACATGTTTGATAGCGACAGCTTCCATGTCCACGATGGCTTAGTGGTTATGGCATCCTGACGGTAACTCAGAGGTCCTTGGTTCCAATCCAGGCCGTTCTTTACTATGTTTCTTTGTTTAATTATTATTACCCGAAGGTATGTGTAATGTAAAAATGAGAACGTGGAGCGAATGTATATTTTAATTTATAATAAAACAATAAATTTTGAGATGCAATTTTAAATAAAACATCGTTCTGTTCTTCAGCTATTTAGCTGTTCTGGAATTCCTTGACTGGAACGAATTCTGTGCTACCAAATGGAGGATAAGCCGCAACGAACAGTAGTAGGGTCTTGAGATGCAGAATTAAGAAATAAAATAACATTAATGATATTTTCTCGATAAATTACAATTACCATATCTTCTTAAATTATAGGCAGTATCCTTAATACTAATCTTATTGCAAACAATTGTTTTAAACGCTTTGCGGTACAATGCACTAGCCTTCTGTCTCATCTGATTGAGGTGCAGCTGTAAAATGGTATGCTCGGCCTTACTGCAGGGAGATCTTGCTTCTTGGTATTCCTTCTGGAATTCATCAGTGGAGGTCTAGTTTAAGTCAGGTCTGTAGGACCCGCTGCTGTCACAAGCGTTGTTTTCAAATAATTTTAAGCATTATTATTGTGCAAGTAATTAATGATCATAGAGTCAAAAAGATTTCTCTTACTTCTGTCAATTGAAAAACCATCAAACTTCGTTGAAGGAGTTATATGCTCTTCTAACAAGTCACTTCCGTTTCGGCAACGTTAATTTATTTTATGAAGATCCGATTGTTGTCTCTAGATAAGCACTTTAATGTAACAACTCTTCGGAAACTTGCCGAGGTAAGTGGAGTGAAAATTTACAACTAGAGGATTCCAATTTTGATTTTACCTGCTGCCGAGATTTAACGAGCACAGGATGCAGTTTGGGAACTGTTTCTTTACTCCTCGAAGATGACTTCCTCCTTGTCTTCCAATATTTCTTTAAATCCTTGTTAGAATTAAAAGGTAGAATTTATTCTTAGCCGAACAATTAATGTCTTGCGTGAGAGGATTTGTGGCGAAGTCTTGAAGCAGCATCTCGACTTTTGGAGCAGGTTGTCAAATCCGTCGAAACTGAAAATCGCTCTCTCATCCACATAGATATAGATATAAGAGAGGAGAAAACTCTATTCATGAAGACGTACTTCAGAAAAATGTTTAACACCAAAGACACTGCGAAATTGACTGACATGTTTAGCAAACGCATGTTTAACTGAAATATCTTTTCTGCCTCGGATGTTTAACTATATTTAGCTGAGTTCTCTAGAGCTAGATATAGAAAATACACTAGTGTAACTTACCTCTTCCTTCCGCTTCTGGCATTAAGAAAAGCTCATGGTTTGACCGATCGAGCTGCCATCTTGAAAGACAGAAAAAGCTTGGAGTTTTACCCCCCTGCTCAGCCGCTCTAAATTTTTACCGCCGCGCCTGGCGTTATATTCGCTTTTTGCTGCTTCCTCAATGGCCTGCTTATTTTAGATTTGTCAATGCCCAATGAACAAACAGCACGGTCTCGATCGCTTTGCTTTGTCTAAATTGATGATTGCATTGCTTACCCGTCATCTGCTCAAAACATGGCAACGCTCTACCCAATTCACCATGACTGCATGGCGTAAAAAATCCTCCTAAATCCATTTTCCAGTTATAACTTTATTTAATTAATCTAAAATGTTTCCTTGTTCTAGAAACTATAGCCCAGAATTCAGGGCTAAATTTATGTGAGACTATAGACCTTGTAAACAAATTAACTTTTGAACAAAGTTTAACTTAAACCAACATATAAAGATGGTACGGTATTCGTAACCTTTGCAACATATTTTCAGTAGTTCTCATAAAGGCGGAAGAACTGAAGATTATATCACCATCACCTACAAAGGAAGACATTATAAGAATTAATTCGTTGTTTAATTTATAATAAGACTGAAAGTGTTGTAGATCTAAAGAAAAACAATGTAAAATACAAACTGACCTTTACAATTCTGTGGATGCTAGAATACTTGAGAGAGACGAGGTAGGAGACTCCACTTGTCCACAAAAACATTTTCGTACACTATATCTATCATGGTGTTATGGTGTATTAAAATGTTTTTGTGGACAAGTGGAGTCTCCTACCTCGTCTCTCTCAAGTATGTTGTAGAACTGTCATGGCCCCCGCCTTCTCCGAACCTCACGCCTCGGGAATTTTTCCTGTGGGATCATCTGAAGAAGCCCCTATCGCAAACATCACGGATATCACTCTGCAGGAGTTTAACGCTATTCCGATGGATTTGCGCCGAAAACATTGTGACAGTGTCTCTAATAAACATGAAAATATAAATAGGGTATACATTCAGGGTATACTTTTTTTTTAAACAGCGCAAATAATGGTTGTAATGCACGTCTTTCTAAAGCGTGTTTCTTTTGGCACCTTTCCCAGTTTTTTTTAATTGTATTTCCGTAACAAAAGCAATACAGAGGCATGAAGTAGATAGTTTTTACTTAACCACACTTTTGAATGGTCTATGCCAACTTGCATCGACATTATTGGGACTCAATTCAACGAAAGCGTAAATAACAGATTATAGAGAATCGATTGGACTATCGATTACAATTTACTTTGTTCGAATAAATTAATTTGTTTAGACTCTTTGCTTCTCAGAATCTAATCCAAATACTAGTACATCATTTGTGATCAAAAGTGTCCCGATACTTGTACCTTTGCACGGGAACCAAGTTATCACGAACATTATTAGGTGTTGAAGGATGAGGTGAAACCTCCATTGGCTTTTATTCATTTCTTCATACCATTCCTGCACACACACTTTACTTTGTGTTAAGGAAAATTGCCATGTTGGTACAGAACGGTCCAATCCCAAACGGTTTCCACAACATTAGAAGTGCAGAATTGTCTAAAATGTTAAGGTAAGTTGTAGACATCTATAAGTTGACCATTAAAATGAGTCCATACCATGACATCAAGTAAGGCCCAAACTTGACCAACTGATTGCCAGAGTATGTACTGGGATTCGTCGCTACATAAGACATGTTTCCATTATTCCATGATCCAGTTTTGATGAGCTGTACACAATTCTAAACGTCGCTTTGCATTGATTCATGGTAACCTAGGAGCCTCAGTTTCCGGCGAATGATAACTGTACCTGCGTTATTTCAAATGAAATTTCGAAACTCCGTAGCGATTGTTTCCACTGAATACTCCCGATTGCATCGAGTCACACATGGTAGCATTCGATGATCTCTCTTAATCAGTTTCTTTGACCTGTCACTTACATCTGAATCAGAAATTTGCAGAATAAGAGAAATGTCGCTTACAACCGTGCTGGATAAGGGACATCCTCGGATGGTACCACATTAACCCACTAAGAGTTCTGTTGAGCGATAAATATACATGAGTCCAATAAGACATATTTCAATTTATAAACTTTAGGCAACAGAGCTTTCCAAATTAGGACACGTAACATTGTTTTGCAGGGGGTGTTCGGAAACTCTTGATTGTGCATAGTGCGCATGCAAGTAATAAAATTAATGGCGTACTTTACGATATCCAACTTGCACACGCCTAATTTGGACTTCGGTTTTATTACCGAGCATTCCAATGTCAAAAGAAGGTTTTATTCTATTAATTAGTGAAAATTTTCTTTAGAATATCTATAATCGTGTAAAGAATATTTGATGCAGATGTATGAGTTATGTTTACGATATAGAGAAAATAATTGCATTCGATGATGAAATCGGGTCATCTCCGTAAAAGATAAGACTAGCAGCTATCAGTCATATATAAAACATCCACACATTAACTTATTTGGATGACTAAGTGATATCGTTGGTAAGAGAGAACCTCATTGTTGCTGTGTTTTTTATTTAATTTGTGATATCTTTATAAGTACTGTACTATCCCGAGAATATTTAAATCATATTCTTAAATTATAAAGCTTCCTTGTCATCTTTTTTAGTAAAAGAAAAATTCTAAACGTCATGCGCTTGTGGCTTTCAAGCAAATCCAAAAGACCACTCAAGGGTTTTCTGAAGTTGTTTTAATTTATTTAGTCCCCTCTCCTTCTCTTTCCTTTCCTTTTTTTTCTCTCTCTATCCTTTCTAAACCTTTTGGCCATTTGCTTAGGCGCGTGGAGTGAGTGCATCATCTTTGTTGTGGATTGCGACAATAGGCGATGGAGATTGGGTGAGCGAGGGTGCACAGAAACGGTGACAGGAGCCACCTGCTCATCGAGACCCCCGTTCCTTAACGTGATTCCCTGGCGGCGGAGATTTCACACCGCCCTTATCCATTTCCTTGAGCTGGCGTGTTCGGCTAGGCAATGACACGGAAGGAGTCTACAGATAATTCTCCGTTTGTTTTGTTCCCCGTACGACAATTAAGAGACCCATCACTTGGGAGCATTTGTTTGCGTTCGCTTAGATTTTATGGGACTCTCCTCTTTCCCCCACGCGCTGAATGAAAGGGTGAGAGGACTCAAGCCTAATAGGAAATGTGAATAAAACATTCGGACCCACTAGTTGAAAGAGCTAGTAGTTTTGAATCTGGTCGCTGCTTGTAATGTCCGATAAGCTGCATCATGCGACTCATTACTTCGTTTTAATTAACTTGAGTTTTTTTTAGTGTAGCTTATATAATTATTTATTTATCTATTAATTTATGTTTTAGAGTCGAATTTTCACCTTTCTCACTCTCAGGTTCTAGAAATACTAGAAAGTTCTAAAATGGAAGTTGAAAGAAGCAAATCGCTCAAAGCGGTAAGGTCTGTCGAAAGGCGACTTTTGCTCCATGATAACGCTTGTCAATATTCGGTAACGGTAATTATTTAAATGCTAACATCATAAGACAACTAAGAACCTGTCTAAAACAAAATTTCGACTGCAACTGATCGAACTCTCTAAAGAGATCGTAATCACGACTGCAGCTAGACGAAGAATTTGCAGGGATAGTTTCGGCCGAAGTCAATGGAACATAACGGCTGGGTGATCAGGAAACTATTTACAGTAAGGGTACCAAAATCGGTATGAATAATACCCAGATTATGGGCCAAAAGATTTGCATGGTTCACCGCTTCCATTACTACCATATTAAGTAGTCAACAAGCTTATCAGGTAGGAGAAGCACATTAAGAGAGGTAGCAGTCACTGTTAGCGTAACAGGCATACCCATGGAGATGCTTCGTGCTGCCGTACAGCTGTATCCTACGCTTTCAGATTGTACTGGACACTGATGCGGCCATTTCCAGCATATTTTGTAGCCTGACGGACGATACGTTCACAAAATCTAGCCATATAGATAGTATGATATCACAACGCATTAAAAGTTTCACGGGAATTGCTTATTCGTTATTTCTCTTCCCGATGTCCTTCACAATATTCAAATTACGCATTCGTGCGATCCTCGTTTTCCACTTAGTGACAGTTAAATAGGGAAAGTGTAATTATTTAACCGCCAGTCTGTATGCAAATGACGAGGAGGTTAATGAAGCGGTGCATACTATGGCTTTGAAGAAACATTCTTCTTGGATGGATTTATAACACAAAATATGATACAAAGATAGTCAATTATATTAAGAAATGATGCTAACATTTACTGGACATGAAAAATATATAAATCCACTTTATTTTCTGTTTTTTTCTTGTACTCATCATACACAGATACAGTATCTGAGCATTGATCCAGAGTTTTGGGGAGACAAATTACTGCACCCTTCTTTTTTTTATACTGGCTTTTCCATATTCAACTATAAAAATATTAATTAAATAAAATATGCAAATTAACTTTCCATACTTGCAGCAAATGTTGATAATGTCTCTTTCCTGTTAGTAGCAATGCCACTCTAGACCAAAAGGAGGCTTTACAGCATTAACACTGAAAATGGATTAGTATAATCTACTTTGTTTTAATTTTCTTTAAATTCGAATTATTTATAAAATTAAAAATAATTTTTTCTCTATTTGAAAAAATAAGCAACCAATGCTTATAGAAGCGCTGATCTCTTAAGACCAAAAAGAAGTAGCATTAATCGCATCGCTTTTTTTTGACCCGACGCGCAAACAGGTTTCTTCTTCTTTGCAAACAACTCAGCGTAACCGAATATTTACGTCTCTTGAATTCCAAGTCCGTATGCTGTCATAAATCCTTTGAATTCATTAATGGCGTAACATTACGCTATAATGACGCATTCATTATTGGCAGCCCGGCGCCAAAAACAGGTTTTCTGGAAACAAGAGAAACTGTTGAAACGGCGTCGGCTTCTTCTCTATGGCAGACGTCATCGATACAGATGCCAGCGCGGCAGCAACCCCTTCCGGCTCGGTGTGCTGAAGCGATGCCACGTGCATGACAATGTGCTACCCCGACATTGAAACCCTCGATCACCATGGAAACTCGAGCAAAGCTTGCACGCTCGAGCGAACGCACCCGGACACGTCGTGCGCCAATACAATAGGGTCCACTCCACCACCCTCGCGCGTGGATGCCGGCACTGGCGTTACCATCTGCTCGCACGCGCGTCACTCCATTCACTCTCGACGACGAGTCACAGCGCCATTTGTTTTATTGATGGGGGGCGCGCGGCTTCCCTTACCTCTGTTATGGAAATTTTTGCGCGAGGACAGGCAGACGCCGAATGGAAAATAAAAATAGTCTTAAACATGCGGCGTCTGGAAGTGTGCGGCTAAGCGCCTTTTGAGCGCAGGCGCCCTTGGAAGCCCCCCGACGTAACTTTGGAAGCTTGTTTCTATTTCCGGAGAAAACCTGACTCGGTAAATCAGAGAAAATGAGAATCTCTTCAAATCCTCCATCGTGGCAGATACCCAGATATCCCTCCCGAAATCGAGTAAATTCACGGTCTAAAAGTGCCAAAAAAAACACAAAAAAAACATGTGAATTTCGAATGGTTTCTTTCGTATAAGCTAGTTTGTTTTAAACTTTTATGGGTCAACAGTCAGGAGGTTTTACTAAAAGTAATGCCTATGTACTATTTCCCGCGAAATTATTAACCGATATGTGGTACTTTTTACACCAACTGTAGAACAGTGCTTCTTGCATGACTGGCATAATTTCTCTATTTCCAGGTTAGATTAGTTTATGAAGTAGAAACAAACAGCAATCATCGCGTTCCTGAGCAATAAAAGACGTGCTGATACCAATATCCACAAAGACTTAGGATTTAGAAAAGGTTATGTTGAGGCGAAAATTGATAAGAATAATATGCGAATATAAAGTATATGCTTAAAAAATGCAAAGATTAGCATGGTAAAGGCAAATCATGTTATATACGAAGAGCATATACTGTAATTACATATCTTATGCTGTTAATAAACCCTCGTAGTTTAACAGGGTTTTGTGAGTATTCAAACACAAAAAACTCATTGTATGCGTGGGTTTAATATCTTCTTCTACATATTTAACCACTTACTGCATAGGCTACTGTAGCATATCTGCTACACACCAGTGAATTGTAAAATACAGAAAAAGTATTTAAGTCCTCACTAATAATATAATAGATATGATACAAACCCTAAATACTCTAATTACTCAGAAAATCTATTTTTCCGTTGTTTACAATTTTTTTAAAACATTGCAAAAAATCATATAGTAAGGAGCTAAATTGATAGTGGAAAACACTTAGCAGAGTGCATCATGTAAACTTGTTCGATGAAAATACATTAAATTCTGTATATAGTCAGGATCCTGATTTTTGCACCATGTATGCTTAATTCAAATACAAATGCCACCTTAGTATGGAAACATTAAAGATTGAATGTGCTACAAAAAGAAATTGAATCCGTTACGCTTTTCAAATTCGTGAATATCAGAAGAACGATAGTTAGACGTTTTTCTATCAAATGCGTATAAGAAAGATTGTTAAACGAAGAGAAATAATAAATTCTGGTTTGTTTATATCCAAAACAAAATTTTACTTGATTAGTTTACATATGCATGCTTATGCAGGCTTTGATGGGACAAAAATAATGGCCTGTTTTTTATATGAAAAATTTAACTTATCTGTGAGTGGTCATGCGAAAAGGGACCTGAAGAGATTGGAAACGGTTTTTTATTTTTTTATTTTTTTTTTGGTGATATACAATCATCGACCTTTCAACTTTACTTTAGTCTGACTGAACATTATTGAATAATTTTCTTATATTAATTATTTTTCTCACGTACCTCAATGCTGAATTAATGTTTTTGACATTCCGAGGCTTTGTGTATAGAAGGTGTTGGCTTACCCCTCCCCTGCGCTCGCGCCACTGATAGAGCTGCATACTATGTTCGCACACGTTTTCAAACTTTTAAACGCGTTTTTTTCGGATCTATTATTTTCCCTTCAGATTCCTTTTCGTGGGACCACTCACATATGTTGAAATTTTCTATTTCAGAGCACAATTTTCAATAATGTTTTTTGATTTCCTAAGAAAGTAGTTTTGAGAGTTGGTTCCTCAAGGAATCCTAGTACCAATTAAAAAAAAAAACAAAGGAAAACAAGGAATTCCATTTCCGTAACATTAATAATTTCTTTGAAAATTTTGAAAAGTGTTAATCTACTCCATAAACGTCCAACAATTTCTAAGCAAAATAATCATTTTCACGGGTTTACAAAACGCATAATTTTGCCTTACTTTTTCCTTGCGAAAAATCACATATACCAAAACCGTTAAGGAAAATGTATTTGATTGCCGTGAATTCTGGTAGAGTCAGTGATAATAAAGCTTGTAAAGAATTTCTGGTTGTCCGGATATACAGCTGCTAGCTGCTTCCTCGCAACGAGTCGGTTAATTCAAATGACGCTGGATTAATAAGATTACACAAGAGATAAATTAACGGATTTTATTAATTTAACCCAAGCCCCATGTTAGATTAGGTTTTTTCTTTAGCTTAAATTGAGTACGTAGCTTCGGTAACGGTAACGATATTGTGATTGCATATATACAGTGATTTAGAGTGTCGGATAAGATATTTATAAGGCTGTTGTGATTTCGATATACCTTGCTGATGAAAAGATCTTTGCTCATATCAACACATAATTCAGTGAACTAAGTATAGAACCTCATTTGTAATTTTTCCAGGAATGATTTATAGGCGAATACATCTTCCCTTATCTCTCATCATCATTGTTGTTAATTAAACAGCGAACAGAGGGCCCATTCGCTGCGAAACGCACTCATCATACGATAAACACTGTTGCACGTGGCTATTCGCGTTTTAAAATGGAGGGTGGGTGGGGAACCAGGAACAGCAGATTTTATTTTCAGAGATCGAAAGACAAAGGAGCCAAGTTGGTAACCGGTGCCAATAAACCCCCAGTCGGGGTGGGTTGCATCCGAGGGAGGTGGGATATAGGAGAATGGATTGGAGAGGAGGATGCACGCATTTATAAAGACAATTGCACCACGTGTCACAAACAAGCATGCACAAAAAAAAATTGAGAGAGGGTGGGTGGGTGGGGAGGGGGAAGGGATTTCACTAAAAGGGAGTGTTTGGGGCCTTTCTCGGGTTCAGATTCTCACCACCTGTTTACCATCACCGTTGCCCACCTGCTTCCAAAAGCGCTCATCCTCCTTTGGTTCAGCACGATACGTTTACCAACTGATTATAACGAATGGGATGACACACACACACACACACACACACACACACACACATACATACATACACTCTCTCAGACAGGAATAATTAGGATTTTTGGTTTTGTGTAGGGTAGATGAATGGGTTTCAGTCCCTGATCTTCGGCGAGGGACCGCTTTTCTCATCTTGCGTTGAAAGTTATGGGTTTGCTCAGTACAACCCCCCCTCCATATTCGCACAAACACATACAGGCACGTCCCTTTCTATAGCCATAGAGTAACGGGAACTAGGTTTACTACCCTCTTTCTCTCTGTTCACAAGCGCTCGATAATAAAAAGCAGAAGGACAAGTAACAGCAACCCTCTCTAGATACATTATAAAACAGAAAAAAATGATTAGAATTTTTTACTATAGGCTATTTATAAAATTGTAGAGTATTAGTCTTAAAATTGAAATAGACAACCAATCATAGAGCATATGCGTTACACTGAAAAACCATCTTTACCGTTAAGCTTCCTCTTCAAGATTTGCTAAATAGAAAAGCAAATGGCATAACGTAGTTATAAGGTAACTGAAAAATGATTTTAGTTGTAAAAGCTTTTTTTCTGTTTTCATATATTACAGCTTAATGAAAGGCCTTACTGATTCCTGTTTTTAATCAGTTTTTTTTTTCATAAACCATTGGTCATTTCAAAAGTATTTCGACCTGTTTAGACAAACAATAAAATAATTTTTCCGCTATTCTTTCTTATTTTATTTTACTTATTTATACCATTTTAACACATTCTTATCCCGACGCGTTTCGATATTACATTGGGCGAGGTTAAAAATGCTAACACCGAGTTAGTGAAGAAAATCATTGTTGCTACGATAATCAACAATACGTTAACAATCATTGCAATAGTCATTGCTGCACCAACCCAAATCGGTGTTTGCATTTTTGACGTCGCCCATTTTCTCAAAGTATTATTTCAAAGGTAGCCTTTACAATGACGGTTTTATACGTTGTTGGCAATTGTTTAATGATCACATTATTAAATTCTTAAATTATTGTTTTCCAAACAATTCATTAATTTACCAAAGAAAACAATGTTACCGTTATTTTAAAAGGAATAGCAGGGAATGTTTAAAAATTTTAAATTTTACTTTATTTCTTATTTATTTATTTATTTATTTATTAAATGTGCCGCTGACCCGACACATGACGGATTATTTATTTACTAATTGAGTTATCAAATTTAGTTATCCGTTTTGGAGAGAGACTAAGCAAATCTAGCTTTCTTATTCAGTAATAAGTTATACATTAAACTAAAAAATCAATATTAAGCATTTTTCAAGTTTCTTTGTTGGCCTCAGACAGATCAAAAGAAATATTATTGTTACTACACCGCTTACCCGTCACATGACAGGTTATATTTACAATTTTGGAGGCCATCTGTCTCGGTGGTTACGACTCTACGGAATTGGAACTTAACTAACATTTTTTAGTTTATTTAATTCACAACAATGACAGAGTATTCTCTTACCACAACAATCCCCGGCTTTGGACAGATTGTTGTAAACTTCTTTGTTGGCCTCAGACAGGCGCCTCAAACGAAGAGATTTATAGTATTAGCATAATATTTTAATCCCCTGGTCTGTGCCAACACCTCCTAAAAAGAAAACCAAACAATTGAAACGTCATACATTGTTACCTTATCATATTTCGACCATTGTTAATCTTTTTTCTACCAATAATAAGCCCTAACAATGTATAACTTTTCAGTTGTTTGGCTTTCTTTCTAAGGAGGTGTTGTCTGTCGTAAGATAGAACAACGCCACCTAAAAAACAAGGCCTGCTCACTGCTTGCGTCATAAGACGAGGGCTGACATAGTACGATTATAAAAATGCTTGATTACTTAAGTTGTGATATCTGCTCTTATTGTTGTCTCACCCAAATGGCTCGCCTGCGCTAATCCTACAGAAATTCAGGATAAATTTCGCTTTCAATTTCTCTCTATTAATAGGAATTAATTTTTAATAATATATTGCAAACATTCCAAGAAGGAAGTTTAGCCGTGATTTTAAATTTGTTGAATAAATCTCTGGAAACACGTTTACTTTGTTTAAAAGAAATTCAAAGAAATCAGGACATACTTGTATACCATACAGTGTCTCACCTAAAATGAACCAATAGCCAAGTTCAAAAATACAAATCTGACAGAGCACTTTCAACGGAAGAATTATTACACATTTATATGAGGGGGCTTATATGAGGGGGTTTATATGAGGGAGTTTCCAAATATCCCGACGCCATTTTCGAATATGGAAGTCAATTTAGAAATGTACAATGGAAACCCCTGTTTTAATGGTAGTTTCAGATTGTACACAACATTTGAGAAATGTTTTATTCTTGGTGATTTTTCAACTGATCCAACCGTTTAGGAGATAGAGGCAGTGAAAGTGTGGTGTGTTTGGATTTAAAGAAAAGGCAAAAAACAGTAATTGTTCATCAGTTTAAACGAAAACAAAGGTTGACGGTGCGTCTATGTTTTGCATTACTATAAAAATGTATGTTCAAATAAACACATTGCTATCTATTTTATAATCCGTTGTGCCTTTTCTTTAAATCCAAACACACCAAACTATCACTGCCTCTATATTCTAAACGCTTGGATCAATTGAAAAGACACATATAATAAACCATTTGTCAAATGTTGTGTACAATCTGAAAATATCATTAAAAATAGGAGTTTCCATTGCATGTTTCAAAGTTGACTTCCATATTCGAAAATGGTGTCGGTATACGTATTTGGAAATGGAATACACATAAAAACCTCTCACATAAAAATACAATAATTCTTCCATTGAAAGTACTCTGTCAGATTTGTATTTTAGAAATTGGCTATTGGTTCACTTTAGGTGAGACACCTTGTATAAGGACCGTTCAAATGAAACACAGACTAATAGTTGTGCTGCCCAGATTTTTGATGCGGTGAACGGTATATGGCAGATATATGAGGCGTTGAGCGCAAAAGTGGCCCAAGCCGAAAAAAATATGTTCTGAGAAAATCCACAGAATTCTTCCCTATTATGTATGCAAAATGGAATTTAGCGACCTCTGTTGGTACGCACACCAAACTATGGATGGGCCACAATGGCACTGTAAAAAGCAATCTATCAGCAATCTATCAGCAAGTTATTTCCACATGTTACTCTTTTTCAACATTATTGTTGGTTGGGCCACTATTGCGCTCAACGCCTCATATATGATGAGAATGAGCGAAACAGCCGTTCATGTGCTAAGTTGACATGAAGAGTAGCTATGTGAAGGAGACCGCTTTTCCAACAGAACTGTTATCATGAATACGTCTAAGCAGACCCAATGGGTGTGATTCAAGTTTTTTGTAAGGAAGGAAACCAGTGGAAAATTTTCGGAGAATATATCAAAAAAAGTTGTCGTGACGTTTCCGCTTGGAGATTCTTGCCTATTCTCCATACAGTCCGGACCTCTCTGTGAATTTTTCATCTTCGGAACCCTGGAATAAAAGCTACAAAGGGACGACATTTCACCTCCGATCAAGAGATCCGTGCTGCGGAGAAGGAATGTTTTCAGCCCAGAAGCTTTTTTGTGGATCGTATACAGAAATTTGTCGATCGTTGAGACCGATGAAAAACATGGGTGAATTATAGGCACAATCGTTCGACCAAAACTGATAGTGCTTTGCTCTGGCCAAGCTACTTATATCCTGTCAGTATTGCAGTCTGTGTTTCATTTGAGCAGTTCTTTTATCTCATACGACTGTCGTGCGTTTGTGAATTTATGGATAATTAATAATTTAAATAAAATTACATGTTCGTATAATAAATATGATATAATAAATATGCTGATAACGTTGTGACTAAAAACTCCGGACGATGAAGCACGTAACTGCTCAAATCACGAATAAAAATAGCAATTTTATGTGCTTAGTCTTTTGTATCACTCAAGTTTATTGTTTGAAACAATACTTCATTATAATTTACAAGATCGAACAATTTTTATTTTATTTTTTGTTTTATTTCAGGGTTCTTGTGTCTTGTCTTTCTTTTCTTCTACTTCCGTCACTTTCTCAAAGAGAAGATAATAATTAAACTGAAGAAATTCTTCAAAAACATCAGCAACTCTTCAAATTACAAACAGAAAAGGGAAGGGGGGAAAAGGCACGGTCCCTGGTTCGAGTCCAGGTCGCGGAATTTTTCCTTCCAATTTCTATTTGTAATTATCTTGCTTTTTTGTTAAAATGACTCTCAGCGGATTCAAATCGCAATTGCATAGAGAGGATGCTTAACATTGCTTTCTTCCTGATTCTATTTGCTGATACTTCTCGACGGATATATGGCAATTAAGTTTTTTTTGGACAAATTGCCTTTCATTCATTATTCATGAAGCTACTCACCAGTAATGACTGGTATGATGTGCTTGATTGCTGTTGTTGTTCGGGGTATGCGACAACGCCAAACGACACAATGGTGCCCTTTTTCCAGTTAATATATGAATGAATGAAGCACATAATAGCGATTTTGAAATAATTAGCAATAAATTATATTATTATCAAAATAAGCGTAAAGAAGTGTGAGGTTGATCGTATTTGTTTAAGACTCGCATGTATCCTTAGAAATTAGAATTGGATATACTATAAGGCTTTATCGAAGTGAATATTCTTTAATTACCTAATTGAATCTATTGATGCCGATTCAAATTTAACAAGTCAAATTAGGAAGAATATTGGCAATGATACTTCAAAAGAAAGGGTTGATAGAAGGGAAGTTGTTTGGTGCATGCGTAAACACAGCTTTCTCTTTCTCTCTCTTTCTCTCTCTCTCTCTCTCTCTCTCTTCCGTTAGAGAGAGAGATGAGATGGGAAAGAAGCAAATAAAGAGCCCCGGGGGTGGGGAAGGGGGGTAAATAATAGCACGCGCGCGTTTCATTGCTGAGATTGGATGGTGAACGACGCCAGGTGGGGTCACCAACACCACCTTCCCTCCATTGCACGAGCTCACAATCGAATCCTAATGGCCACTTTCTATACCCCCCCCCCCCCCTCAGTATTCCTTATTCTTTTTTCTGAATCAACTTAGTTCTGAACAAATACATCGCAAAATTGTTGCTGTTATTATTATTATTATCATTATCCTCACAATTTCTCACGGTATAAGAAAAGATTGCGTGTTTTGTTCTAAATATAAAAATAGATTGAAGCTTCTTCAATATCCCAATCTCGATTCGCAACTCCCATCTCATTTCCTATAAATATTTAATCTCGAAGACGTGGCTCCTTTCGACGTTATTTATTTTGGAGGAGTGGCAAAAAATCAGAAGGTGAGAAAAGAAATCAATTTTCGGGAGAGGATTAGCAATGGGAGACCCCCCAAAAATAATTTCTCGACCACGCGACAAAATTTACACCGTCACTTCAAAAGAAGAGAAACTGTTTAGTTTATTTTTGTCCGGTGAACGCCCATTTAAGCCGACGATCGGCCGACAGTTGGTAATCGATAAGCTATCAGTAAATTAATTGAATCGAACCGTTGCTGGAACATTAAAAAGCAATTAAGGAGAAGCGATACCATGATAAAAATATATTCTCTAATAAGTGCTGCGACATTGCGTGAGTTCATATTTTAATTTTTTCCCCCTAATTTCTGATGACATCATAAAGGCTAAATTCGAGTTTCTCAAATAAAACTTTAAATAATACATCTAGTAATTGACAAAAAAGAGATATAAATTCTATTTTTTATTTACTGCTAACTTTTGTAGAAGAAATTCAACCAAATTTTACTATTATTTCTTAGTATTGAAAATTGTTATCATCTGTAATAAAAATAACGCATTTCGACTGAAATCAGTTGGATATACGAGTTTACTCGTAATAATAGCATTCTGAACTACTGTTTAAGTATTTAATATCCGTGGGGGGGAGATATATTGAAATCAAATCGAATCACAAATTGCTTATAACGCTTATTATAAGCCTAAATATAAAGTTGTTGTCTTTTAAAAAGACCGTATCATCCTAAGCTCCTCCCTCTTACGGTTACATTATCTCCGACAAACATTTCATTCGTTTAGATGAACTTCTGGTATCAGGTTCTAGTACACAAGAATTTTCTAATATAAACGGAGGGCGTGGCTAACAATTTAAAAAATAAAAACACTCGACCCCTCTTACGTTAGACAAAGCAACATGCATGTGAGACGTATTGAGGAAGTACAGGATGTTACAGATAACTACAGGGTAGTATAACCGGGAAGCCTACCCGCTCGATTGCAGGGGCCGGCTCGGTCGATTGGCAGAATGGAGGGAGATGAAGGTGGCCTGCAGCAGCCAGCAGTTTCCACAGTCGGGGAGGGGGGTGAACGTCAAAACTGGCATGTTTTTGATGAAATTACCCAATTATCATTTGATGTCGAGCCGGCCCCTGCAATCGAGCGGGTAGACTTCCCGTTATACTGCCCTGTAGTTATCTTCAACACCCTGTACAGTGTGATCATAAAGTCCCTTTACTCACGAAACGGTTTTTCATGCAGCACGTTTGATTTTTCTGCAGCCATATATGGTTATTCTGACTATCCACAAACACACTGAAGTGAAACCGTGTTTTAAAAACTTAATCTAAAACTTCCTTCTCATGAAAAGCGTATTAAAGAAACTAGTCGTAGTAATACTTTCGTTTCACTTTCAGCTGTTATGTTTCCGTGTCTTCATTTGTGTATCTACTTATAACGCTCTTTGTTTAGTAAAAACTGCAAATATCTTGATGCCACGCCTATTTCTTCGAGAATTATTCTTATTTGTTCGGATAAAAGTACTTTATAAGCATCCTGTAACAGTCTGGGGATAAAAGGGTGTTTTAAAAGTCATTTAAAAATGTGTTAACTTTCCTATCTTTTACTTTTTAGATTATTTTATACGGTATAAACCAATACGCAGTTTAGATGTCCTCCATTATCTATTTGAGAGAGAGAGAGAGAGAGAGAGAGAGAGAGAGAAGAGAGATTCTATAGAGCTTTCTCCACAACATCTATCAATAATTCTAGCTATAATTGTCGAATTTCTTTACAGATTGTTCTTAAGTTCCTGAGTTGTCTAAAGCTTATTGATGTATATACGCTCTTATATTCTTTTTAAGTAATTCCAAAGAAAACTCGGAGAACGAGATGGACAAACCTTTGGGAATTTCAAGAAAATATTCGAAGTAAAAGGCAACAATTTTGATCAATAATTAATTTTGATTCATTCTTCAATTGTAAATTTTTCCACGGGTAAATTACAAATGTTAATCTAGGTTCTGAAAGAATGCTCAAATTTGAACTAGGCCCTAACTGAAGTTTGAAACATATTTCGAAACTGTAAGAAATCGGCAATACCAATGTTAAGAAAATTAACTTGAATGTCTTGAAACACTCTTTCAAGGGTCCAGTCAGCAATTTTTTTTAATTCTAATATTCACTACTGTTATGAACGTTACCCATATATTAATGCGACCAACGTCACCCATATTTATCCCTTAGACCTATCGTCGCCTGTGAATTTCACCGATACAATGTTTTTCACTAACAAAATGTTCACAGCAGAATCTCGCAGCTGGCGGGATTATTTCTTGTTGCACTCATTGTAATTCAGTCACACGCGGCATCAAACAAGAATGGCGACAGTTAGTCAGCGGGCCACATAAAGATCATGCGATCCCGTCTCCTTAAGGTAATTTTAAAGCGGACCTTGTTAAAAAAATTTCCTTCGTAAACTATTGTCCCTTTCAGTTCTTGTAGCTTAATCAAGGTTTTTGAAGAACCTGAAGAATAAACACATTGAGCAATAATTAATTACAAAAAGAGAATACGTTACAGGTTTTCCCATGTTTGTATTTTCAGAACATAAACCTATAACGAAGGAAAGGGACAATAGTTTATACAAATGTTGGAAGGAGTGACGTGTTAATGCGCAGAGAACCATTATAAGTACATATTTCTGCGATCTTCTTATTTAAGAACGTATATACAGTATATAAATTTAAAACTCATATAACTTCAGTATAAAAAATCGGATTTCGCATATCGAGTCATCAAAATTTTTAAAAAGAAAGAATGAAACGAAAAGACTTCGATAGCCCGGACGGACATCTTCGTTTGTGTGCCCGTGTCGCCTAATCTTCTTCGTCTCTTCTCCTCGAGGACAATTCGACGGTGACCCCCCTCCTTCAAATTACAAACCGTTTACATAAGGAGGCAGCAAATGAGCCCCATTACGGAACATTAGACGTCGATAATTCGAAGCGCGCTCTTCAATTTGGGGCCTTGTGTCGATTGTCGCTCGCCGGTCAACCCCTTGGGGGCCTCGACGTTCTGGAGAGACATTTGTTCTGTCGACGCTTTCAAGGAAGACCCGCGCGACGAGCCAAGCTGAGGCTATCAATGGAGGAGACGTGTGTAATACACGGCACGCACACACGCACGCGCCTCGCCTGACGTCCGTGACAGGGGAATGAAAACATCTGCCTCTCCATGCTGAAAGCTACCCAACCGCCGTGATTCAATCAAAATTCTCTCGTCTGAGAAAAGGATCATTTTGCTTCCTTGTATTAAAAATTAAAAAAAAATAAAAATAAGAGTTGGATATTGAGCTTGTATGTTCGCCTTGTGTATGTGATTTTTTTTCTTAAACTCGTTTGTTTGCCTTGTCAAATAGAAGAAGGAGGAAATGAAGGGGAGACTGGCATCTTCACTTTTCCTCCCCTGTGATTAGACTAAACGGAATGCTTAAGCGAACAATTTACTCAATGACTCAATCCTACCGTGATTCGCAAACTCAAAATTTATCTCATTCTCATTTTTTAAAATATTCTTGTAAAGTTTTTAGAATTCATATTCATTTAGTCACATACGCTATTCGTCAAGCGGCTATTGTTAATCGTATTTCTACCAAAAATAAGCCCTAAATTTGATGATGATGTCACAATGTATACACCTTTTGTCCGCAGGCCTTCTCTTTAGGAGGTGTTGTCTTAGTCCAAGCAACAATGTAACCTTCATTGTTTCCATCTTGGAATTTAGCAATCAGTATATTTTCGTTTGTTGGACACAGTGAAGGTTACATTAATGCTTCGAACAAGAAGATCAGGTGACTTTTCTGTGCCAGAGCCTATCTTTTTCGTCGGCTACGGATTGCTTTAATGATTCACGTTTTAAGGGAGATAGTTATAAAAAATAATACATAAATAAATAGATAAATAAATAAATAATCATTATTATTTCCTTTTTTATTAAACTCTTTGGGAAGATGTAAGAAATTATTCTAAAACATATAAGAGAGTACAACCTAATGGACGTGCAGCTGCTCAAGCTAATAACTGGAGAAAAATTTATTTTTCATATGGTTTTTGTAATGTAGTAACTTTCTTTAGAGAAGTTACAGATAATGTTCATTTAAACATATTAGAAAATTATAAAGATCTGAAAGGGCAATCCTTGCTGCTAAAACGGATACTATCAATATAAACAACCACATTCAAGACATGATTCCACGCTCTGTGACTGAATACAACTCTATTGAATCGGTTACATGTTGATGAGGTTCTAAACAGAATTCAATCCGTCTATAAAGTATTTTTTAATATAGACAGATATAATTTAATGCTTATAGCCTTTCTTTGAGATCCTAAAATGTTAAGGATGCAATGTCGAATTTTCCTAGGCAAACCTAATTGGACACAAAATTTCAGTGCGAGCGTTTTAAAGAATTCTTTTCAGTTTCCAAAGTGAATATATACTTTAAGGATTTTTCATGTGTTCTTATTTATATTCAAATTCAAATGTTGGAAAATTTCATGAAAAAACAGCCCGAGCAAGGCCGGGCATATCAGCTAGTTACCTTATGAATTACAGCAAAATTTTGCTGAGTGACGAAATAATTCTGGAGTGATTGTGACGATGTGACACTAATCTTTACACAAATTACTGATTTTAACACAATACAGAAAAAAAGTTTTCTTTTCTTTGTTCCTTAAAACTGCAAGGATCTTTAAAGCTGCCTTAGTCGGCGCCTGCAAACTGGCAGATCCATGTCAAGCTGCATCTGATAATTGTCAAGCATTTTAGCCGATTGGTATTCTTAAATAAGGCAGTTTCTTTTGGAACGAGAACATACTTAATAAGCGGATCTTATTATTTGAAAAACTAATGTCAAAATTGCTCCTCTAATTCAAAAACTTTCCCATTTGCTATTCTAAACTTTCCAAAATAACTCCAAATTTAACAAGAAATTAAGCCTCCCGAGGAAGGTATAGGAAAGTAGCGAAAGCCCTGAGTTCATCTATTTTTTATTCCTTCATCTGCACTTTTTAACCTCCAATTTTTTTAAATCAAAAATTGATTTTCTCGAACCTTGTATTTAGAAAATATAAAAGAACCCTATCTTCTTTCCTTTCTCTTCATTTTCGATCGACTGATATATCACACCCTATTTGTTGCCATAAATTTCTTAAGACCAAGTGATTCCCACCCCACAACTCCGACCCTATTGGGACAATTTTGCCCAAACTTTACAGTAATGTTGATCTTGCTTAGAGGAATCTGCATACCGAATTTCACTCCTTTATATGCATAAATACGCGTAGACCTTTTGGTCCCCTCTAATTTCCGCCCCCGAAACTCCGACCACAATGGGCCAATCAAAACCAAATTAAATAGTAAATGTGCTCATGTCCATAGTAAGCTACATTCTGAATTTTCAATCTTCTACCTCAAAAAATGTGGAAATTATGAAGGGGACGGACAGACAGACGGACATTGTGAAAACGATAAGTAGCTCCATTCTTCCGCTACTTAATAAACGTATAGCATTCATATCTTGGCTGATTTTCAACTA
The DNA here is from genome assembly GCA_023313115.1 of Rhysida immarginata. Taxonomy (NCBI): domain Eukaryota; kingdom Metazoa; phylum Arthropoda; class Chilopoda; order Scolopendromorpha; family Scolopendridae; genus Rhysida; species Rhysida immarginata. The sequence continues at coordinate 1,318,637 of JAHWFO010012523.1, forward strand.
TCGCCCGCTATTTTTCTACACACGCTCGAAGACACTAATATCAACCGACCAGTTAGCGTCAGAGAATGTGACAAAGGAAACAGATTCCCCACACCCTTATCCTCTCTATCTCTCTCGTTTTTTTCCCTATCGTGTATTAAATCGGAGGAACCGTTGGTAAAATCAAGTGTCTTCTTCCCTGAATCCCCCCACAAACCCCTTGACGTGTCCGGCCCACACACCTAAACAAACAAGGGGGGAAGGACAGATAGCTGGGGCTCCAATACCTGTAATTTGCACCTGGCGACACGCGCTCCACGGGGGAAAGGCAAAAGAGCGCCAAGTGTGATTTAACAACAAACGCAGTTCGTCTATTTTAACTCAGTCGCATAAATTAAAGAAAAATAATTAGTTGAGTTTCTTAGTTTTTTATTATTAATTATACCATTCATAGGGAGAATTTAAGAAGAGCGTTTCCGTGGTCGCCGAAAGCGATTTTATAAGCTTCTCGTAGGCGTAATTCATAAAACTGAATAATAACATAACAACATTGGGCTTTTTTCTTTCCAACATAGTCAATTTGTAAGTGTGCCGTTTGGCTATTATTAAAGCTTTATTGATTAGTAGCAATGTCGTGGCGAACAGCTTGAAACTCTCATCGGAAACCATTTCTCTTCAACAAAAATCCAATACCAAAAAAGCAGGCGGTCGCGTATTATAAACTTTTTAAAGAAAAATTTCATTTATAAATGAGTAAAAGTCTTCATCTAACAGGTTCAATATAAATAAAATTGCTTAAATTTCCGTAGAATTATTGATACGTGTCATGCGCAATACCATCATTATTAAGCAACTCAATGCTCAAATAAATAATAATAATTATTAACTGGAGAAGCGTCTCCAAGCATAGGTAATGAATTTATCAGGGTCGCAGAATTTTTCCTTCCATTTTTCAATTGAAAAAACATTAACTCAATGCTCCTTTTTCACCTAAGTAAGTTTGATATATATTGTATACAGTAGGCTGTCCCAAAGTCTCGTCTCATAGGGAATATTGAAATGTTGCATAACAATACCTGCAAGGCTCAAAAGGGGCATCAATTTGAACATTTGTTGCAGTAATGTTTTTCCTACCTGAAACAAAGGCTATAATGTCGCTATATTATACAAGGCGATATCATAAAGTAACGCCATTTATATTTTAACGGAAAATATATAGTTGCTATGTAAAAGGTAAAGAACGCTGAGTACATGCACAGACATTGCATAAAAAGAATTGTTCCCGCGCACGCGCACTACGTTTTACAAATGGCCGCCGATATCACATAGTCTACAGTAGAAGAATAAGGTTTCTTTTCGCAAAAAGTAAGAAACCCGCTGAAATTCATGGGAAAATGGTAAACTTTTACGATGCCGAATGTCTGGACTATTCCAATGCGTGCAAATGTGTAAAATATTTATGGAAGGAAGAGTAAGACTTTCCGATAAACAGCCTTTGCAACACCAGCCATTATCGAGGACATTAACAACATAATCAGAAAAAAATCATCGCATTTCCTTGAAAGAAGTGAGTGAAACGTTTCAATTATCCCATGGATCTGCATGAGATATGATGCATGAGAAGCTTAGATACCGCAAAGTCTGTTCGCGTTGGATTCCAAACCGTCTGACACCAGAACAGACCGGCAATAAAATAGCGTTAAGTCTGCAACATCTGCAACGGTACAACCAGAAGGAAAATGCGTTTCTGAATGCCATTGTCACAGCAGATGAGTCCTGGGTCTTGCACTTCAAATCTGAGCCTAAAATTGCAAGCATGGTGCGGAAATATCCACATTCTCCAGTTCACAAAAAATTCAAAGTTTCTCCTTCAACTCGGAAGATTATGCTTACAATTTTTTGGAATAGGCAAGGCATCCTATTCGCAAAGTTCCTGCCTTGTAAGTCAACTCTCAACGCCGCTACCCATTGTGAAATATTGACTAAACCGCGGCGTGCTTTTCGGGACAAGGGATCAGAAAGAGAATATGATGTTCGACTTCATGACAAGGCACGATCGTATATGACCAACGTCGTCAAAGCAAAACTTGGTCTTTTCGGTTGGGAGTTTCTGGACCACCCAGCTTACAGCCCGGACTTAGCATCCTCTTTGGTCCCATGGAGAAATTTCTGAGTGGTCAGAGGTTTGAGCATGACGAGGAACTCAAATCTGCTATGCGCCATTGGCTGTATTCACGTGAGCGGGGTATTCTGAAACTGGTGCAGCGTTGGGATAAATGCTTAAATAGTCAAAGTGCCTATGTGGAAAAGTAGATAAAGGTCAGCTGCACTGATCAGCTGTATGTTTTGTATTTCTTTGAAAAAAATAAATGGCGTTACTTTCTGATATCTACTCATATACTTATTCATCTATGTGTATTCTATTCCCTAATATGATTTTTCAATCGAATAACAGGGTACATAAAACTGTGTATACCGTTACAATTTGATCGAATTCCAACAACAAGTTTCCGAGTTACTCATTCAACATTCTTGTGAGTACTAACCAGCACTTGTTACAATTTTGACTGCGTAATTCGGAAACTTCTCGTTTGAATTCGATCAAATTTTAACGGTATACACAGTCTTATGCACCCTATTATTCCTCCGAATTTCATTAATCTAGGCTTTACAGAACCTGAGTTATTAACTTGTTGATCTTGGTGGAGGCATTTTTATTTCTGTTCATATCTCAGTTATCGTTCAAATTCGGACCCATGTTCATATGAACGTTTTTGCTTAGAATCACCCATACTACCTCCCCTCCAAATTTGTACAGACTGTTCAGATACTCCCTGTAGAATCTTGATCAAGTTAAAATTAAACTTAAGTTTGCCTCCCTATAAATGTAGCTTAGGATCTGGAACATTTAAAATAATGAAAAAAAGATGAATAAAACCGGTATATACATTTTGAAGAGCATGTAATTCTCCACCACTCCGGGAGATGGCAGGCGTGTGCGTTTTCTGCATGTTCCAAAATGGCGGGTAAGCTGGAGACGTTCGAGACTGGTTATCCGGAGTGTGGTCAAGTTCCTTGGTCAAATGGATAAAAGCCTTCTGAAATCCATGGGAGAGTTGTGAATTGATAACTGTGTGCGACTGCTGTGCCAAGTTCACAGCGAGGTGCGACAGTGTTCTCCATGAACTACGTTCTGGACGGCCGTGCACATCCCGTACACAAAAGAAAATTGATGCCATGAATGCAGTGATTCAGCGAGCCCGGCGGGTAACGATCCAAGCAGTGGTACTGGAAGTGGACATTATATACTGAACTGCACACCAAATCATCCATGAAGACCTTAAGTTTTGGAAAGTGTCAGCGAGATGGGTCCCTAGGCAGCTCACGCATGCGCACATGGAAAACCGCATGGCCTACAGTTTGGACCATTTGCTTCGGTACCACAGACAGGGCCACTCATTCCTTGAGCACATTATCACCGGGGATGAAAAGTAAGCATTTCATTACACCCTCGAAGCGACAGAGTATTGTGTGGAAACACCGATTCTCCCCCTCCAAAAAATTCAAGACAACACCTTCCGCAGGAAAGGTCGTGGTTACTGTCTTCTGGGACGGTCATGGTGTTCTTCTTGCTGATTTTCTGGCCAAAGGAGAAACGGTGAACGCCTGTTCGGACCTCTAACGCTTTGCTGGCACACACTTCCAGAGCGACATTGAGGTGAAAACAGCTGTGCGGTCATGGCTTTGCTCCCAGCCGAAAGAATTTACGCTATGGGCATCGAAAAGTAGGCCTCACGTTGGGACAATGCTTAAATGTTGAGAAGTAGATCAATGTTCATCGTTCAAAATGTATGTAATGATTTTTGTAAATATATGGTGTGCAAATTGAAAAGGATACTTTCACTGTAGCGCCATTGTATCTAATCGAAATTGGTAAATATGTTGTCAATAGATGAAGCGTCATCCCGGCTCCCCACGTCCCAAACCAGCTGACTCTGCCATGAAGGCCGGAATAGTGACGCTCTGTTTCTTTTTCGACGAAGAAGGACACATACTCATAGACTGGCTAGAATGGGGTGAAACAGTTAACGCTGAACGGTACTGCAGCACATTGCTGAAGCCGGAACGGGCCATCTAAAGCAAGCGCAGAGAGAAGCTCTCGAAATGGACAGTGCTGCTCCAGGACAAGGCTAAGCCACTTGTGGCCAAGAAGGCCCTCCACCTGCTGGAAACATTTCGATGGGAAGCCCTCAAACATCCTCCGTATAGCCCCGACATCTCCCCATGTGACATCCATATTTTCGGCCCCTTTAAAAATTCACTGAGAGGTCATCGGTTCACCTGCGACAAGGAAAAGCAGAAGACCATGCAAAAAGGATCCGTATGCAACCCGTTTCAATACTAAAGCGATATTTCGCTTCTTAACGAAAAAAAGAGTCCAGATCAGTTACGAAGTCCCTATTTTTGAAAGGAGAGGGCGGAATGCTCGAAAACTTCACTCAGAACTGGTGACCACTGTCCGTCCTATAACAAAGTTAAAAACCATATGAGGATGATTTAAAAACGGACATTTCAGTACTGATGATGAAGATTGTTCTGGATGGCCAGTTTTGATCACGGATCCCAAACACATGGATCCCATTCCCAACATCATCTTGGCCGATCACAGGTATGCGGATAGCAGAGATCCTGCGGATTGTTACATATATAAGTTACATAATTCGTATTTTATTCAAGAGAAGTAACTTATGACAAATCACCCTTTTCATATTGTAGATCAAAGAGCTTGATCAAATTAGTGGATAAGATCAAGATGGTTATGGACCTGACTGAAGAGGCATTTAATGCAAGTCAGAAACATAAAGTGCGATAATTATTTTACTCCTGTGCATTTTGCTCGGAAGTTACTGGAAAACAAATGAACTAGATCGGAACTTTGCAGAAAAATAAACCAGAAATTCCAAAACTGTGTAAAAGATATATTTTCATACACAAGCCGCGAAGTTCTGTCCTCTGAATTTAAATTCCAAAAGGATACAACTCTTGTCTCCTACTTGACAAAACGGACAAAACAGCGCGCAAAGGCGAACAGTATGAAGAAAAGATTGAGTGGAGGAAGCAAGAATTGTGTGTAGAGATAGGGATGTGTGGCATGGTTCAATTGGAGCGATTTGAGACTAAGTTTCTTTCTTTCCATGTACTGCCTACACTCCTAGGAGGAATAAGGCTTGGTGTTGCTGTTATTGGCCTACCACTCACTAAGAGTGAAGGCCTTTGTGTTCGTTTCAGAAATACAAGAATTTTTTTTTTGATGAAATCGACTTAAAAACTCATGATTCGTAAAGATATGTTGAAATTTTGAATAAAAAATTTTCCGAATATACGTATGTACGTACGTACGTAACCAATGAAATGGAGTCAAGTTATTTCTATTGAGGCAATTGGGGATTGCCAAACCTGATTGTAGAATAAGCTTTAGTGCTGTTAAACATTTTTTTTTTGTTCATTATCGCGTTTTTGATTTCGTTTAAGTTGTGCAGCTAACTCCTCTAAAATGACAAATAGCCGAACCAAATAAAAATTGTGCATACTTAGAGGTTTCCTTAAATTGTGCCTTAGCACTATATTTTATGTCAAGTGGGTAAGCCTTTTTCGAGATATTAATTTTTTTCTAAAAATTAAAAAATGTCTGTAGCCTTCAAACGAGTGAACCAAACTCAATAAATTCGACATGTACGTACTCCCCTCATTAAGGCGAATTTTTTTTTGTAAATGACTTGTTTGGCTGTGATGAGCCGTTTTGGAGTTATTTACTATCCCCTCCCCCC
>JAHWFO010012523.1:1329656-1374056 GCA_023313115.1 Rhysida immarginata
TTAAAAAAGGTCCAGGAATAGCAATAGGTAGGGTCTTTTATTGTGCGCCCGACGACGTTTCGAGCATCACCTCATCTTCAGGTAGTCGGTCAGAAGTCCCTGAAGATGAGGTGATGCTCGAAACGTCGTCGGACGCACAATAAAAGACCCTACCTATTGCTATTCCTGGACCTTTTTTAATTTCTTCTTCCTTTCTTAGTGGCTGCTTAAGTCACAAAATAAACCTACTGTCAAAATTTCATGTAATTAGCTTCAGCGATGATGAATCAGCCAGTCATGACATGTTATAGGCAACAATTTCAAACAAATTTAAAAATTTTAAACATCTATCTTGCGGGCCGCCTATTGGTCATCACTGCTCTAGATCTAGCATCTATCTCACGCAGCGTCGCAAATCTTCTATTCTTCTCCTCGGGAGTTTCTTGCCTACGCTGTAGTTTCATTTTTTTTTTGCCTTTGATTGCACTTGGGGAATTAGCTTATGTTTCCTTGGTGGCATAGTTACGGCAATGAAATCTGTAAAAGAATATAAAAAAAGCTCTTTTGAAAAAATAAGCAAAACGCACATTCTCACTCAAACCTGTTGCTTCGCCAGTTGTCTGAAAGCCTGTTAGAGTTAAAGAGAGACACATGTATTGCCTCCTCGAGAGACAATGCCCTAACTACTCTGTCAATTGAAAATGGACACCTGCCGTAGTGGAACAACCTAAGCAAATTCGGGCAATAATTTGAATATATTCCTTATAAAACAGCAAGACTGTGTGTTGGAGTCATTTGGTGTCTTACCACGTGCTGAGGTAAAATGCCACCATCAAAGCAGCCGAGCGACTTTCAACTAAAATAGTCATAGGCAGATACGTCAGTGGCCAGAATGTAGGGGCCATAGGAGCCACACTGAGGCTGCCAAAGTCGACCGTGGGTGCTATTATCACAAAGTGGAAACGTGAAGGGGTGGAAACACGACGTCATGCAGGTGGCCGAGCCTGCATGCTGACTGATAGAGACCTGAGGGCCCTGAAGCGGTTGGTGCGGCAGAACAGGATTATTCCATCGGAACGGCGGTAGGACATCCAACAGGCAACGGGAACAACTGTCGGCATCATAACGATTCGTCGGGAGCTCCATGCCTTAGGGTACACCGGTCAGGCTGCTGCCCACAGGCCTAGCATCACCCCTGTAAACGCCCAGCATCGTGTGGCCTGGTGTAAAGAGCGATGGTCTTGGTCGATGGACCCCTGGAAGAGCATCACGTGGAGTGACGAATCACGCTTCACACTCTACCGATTGGATGGGCGCAACTATGTGTAGCGTTTCTGGTTGTGTGATGGTGTGGTCGTGTTTCTCCTGGTTTGGACTTGGTCCGCTGCTTGTGATTGAGGGGAACATGGCATCCACACAGTATCTGGACGTTCTAGACAATTCTATGCTTCCTACTTTGTGACAACAGTTCGGTGAAGGGCCATTTGTGTTCCAGCACGACAGTGCGCCGTGCCGTAAGGCCCGTGCTGTCAGCGCTTGGTTTCTGAGAATAATGTTCAGGAACTTCAGTGGCCCGCCCAGATCTCAGATCTCAGGCCTATTGAACATCATTGAGATGAATTGGAGCTTCGGATTCGTGCGCATCCGATGCGACCGGAAACGCGCATCCAACTTGTACAGGCTTTGAAGGAGGAGTGAGCAGAAATACCGGTTGGTTGCTATCAGAAACTGGTGGAGAGCATTCCACTGTGTGTGGACGCTGTGCTTAGGAAAAATGCCCACAGTACGCACTGTTAGACACGTTGTAAATAAAGTGTCTGTTCTAGACCACAGGTGTCCACTTTCAATTGAGCAGTCAGTGTATAACGTCTGCTATAGTGATTTACTGCTCTTTGTTAACAATTTTTGGAAAATTTTTTATTGCCAAAGAAAAGAACGCTCTATCATTGCATCATCATGAAAGTGTTATTGTATCATCACCACATCGGTTTCCTTGGCAACAATGTTTCGCACCATGGATTGACATAGACATAGGTTTACATATCACCCCTACCCATCCCCACCCCTAAGGGCGCTAGCGGTGTCTTACCCCCTCAGTATTTTTTTCCAGATTGTAAGTCATAGAGGTACCAAGGTTGGTTGAATTTGGTCCAGGCGTTCCAGAGTATGCCAGAACATACATATATACATAGACACACATACATCCATTTTTATATACATGTATATAGATTCAGCTTTTGTATTTTGGAAGCGGCAAAGGTTCTCATTAATGTATTAGCTGAAAGAGGATTTAAACGATTCTATAGTAGTGCTAGTTCCTTCATCAAAATAGAATGTTCGAATCTCTGGCTGATGGAAGTTACTTGACAAAGTCATTTCTTTGTTAAGAGTCTATTTAAAAACATTGGTCTTGGGCTCAATAATGTTTCTGTATTGCGTTTCTGAATTCTGAAAGATTTTTAAAATCGCCCATATTAAATTGCCTATTTGTTGGTGATTGTAAAATAGGCTATATAATTTTATCTTTTCTGATTTTTTAATTTATATGGAAGTTTTACTGTCTAATAAACATTATCACTTTCATTTATACGACTTTGATGTCATTCTGTTCTTATTAATCCAACTCCGTGTTTACATACAAAACAATTTTTACATTCCCTATAATTACTGTTATTTGTTCGTTCTCTTGTCGTAAATTCGTATGCATAGATTTGTGAGTGTGTGTGCGTATGCACACGTGCGTGAGTGTGCTCGCAACTGCGCCACCATCTTAGCCCCTCCTACAGAAGTCCAGATAATTTGTCCATCAAAATGACAAAATGTTTCAATTTCTTAACAATAATGGCGGTTAAGTGGCCGTTTCTTTCGATTAAATAGTTGCTTTGGGTCGGATAATTAAATCTCTCGCGCATCCATTTCGTCTGTCGTAGTTATTCATTTGCTTAGGTGAAATGGTGCGCGCGTTGCAGTTGGGCCGTCATTGATTGAAGACGGCGTTTTCCTTTCGTATTCCCTTCTTTTGCGCGCTTATCTGATCGGAAGATACGATGAACTCTTTTCGCTCTGCATACTAATGGTGCACGCGGACGCCCGTCACGTGAGCACGAGACGCAAGTTAAATGATGTTTTTTTTTTTTCTTTTTTTCCGAGGCGCAGGTGGAAGTAACGCTGCCTCCGCTAACGCTTCTGTTGACATTTCATATCGTTTCACCTGCCGTACTCGTACGCACTCTCGTCCGAACCGACCGTCGACCTCCAGCGACGAAAAGCACAAGTTTAGATTTGAAAAAATCCCCCCCCCCCCCTCCCCCCAGATGATTACAACTTTTATTTAAAAAAATAAACAACAATCATTTCACAACGTACACAAAAAAACTATTCAAATTAGTCCATTTAATTCGACATCTTGTGTTTTATTGCCCTTGTCAACATGTAAATAAAAATCTGAAATCATATCTCGGCTTTCGTTTCATTCAGTGCGAGAATTTTTTTTTAATTTTAATTTTTTTTAAATCTAATTAAAAACGATAAAATGTGCTCTTTTAATCGTAAAATCTTAAAGAAACTCTTTCACAAAACGTATGACTCAGAATGCGCCCTTATTTTTATTGTTTTATTATATTTGAGTTTCAAATCTATTTTAGATCTACAGAGTGATTCAAATCAGAATTTGCTAACTTACTTTTTTTGAACATACAGAGTTCTAAACTCTGTTCAAGTGTGAACTAGGCAAAAGATCGTTTTCTGTCCTGAATGAAATTTCACGAAAATACATTAAAGGAGTCTATATAATGTACAGCGTTTACGGCTTTATAATATTCTGCATGAAATGCCGATTTACCCGCCGTCTTCAACTGGACGTGGACTGCGACTCCTGTCAATACAGACATAGTCTCGTTTTTATGCTACTTCTTTACTTGTTTTTAATAATAACCGAACAATGCAGCCGACATCCTATTTGAAAATGCTATCTCGATATTTTTAAAAATTAACAAGAATTATATATGAAACTACAAGATTTTTCTGAACAGGTGAAGTGCACGTAAAACATATCTGCTTTGAAATTTACAGGTGTCGCTTGGCAAGGAACGTAAAATGCAATTGAAATGATTCATTCGATTGCAAATACAGAATGACTAATGATACATCAACCAAAGATAAGCTGACAAGTAAATCTAACTTGCTATATTTACTCGTGTATGATAGACGAATTCCTCCTATATTCTCACTAACATGTCCGCTGGCATGTCTAAGGAATCAGTTCCAAGTCATCAGTCCCACTGCGCCCATCCAACCAAGTATATGATTATAGGAAGACACATGGCCACTCCACTTATTGATTGGCAAACGTAGTCACATGTCCAACGCAGCCAATCATCTTTAATCGTAGCCTCTCTTTCTTAGTCTTTATTCTATTTCTTAAAGTGTGAACAGTTGCTATGTCTCAAAGAAAGGTTTTGCAGAGCACAGCGAGAGAGGTATTTTGAAGAAGAGCGAATTGATGGATATTCAATAGATATCAATTAAAAAATAAATGTTTTTGTGAAAATTTCGTATAGGATAAAGGATGACCTTAGAATGAGTTTAAGGCTGAATTGCTCAGTTTCCATGGCGATGGAAGTGATTGGCATGTGTCTTCCTATAATCGCCCGAGTATACCAAGTGCAGAGTAGACCCGAGTTAACAACTCACATTATAGCTTTTTTATTTAACAAATTAATTTATTTTAACAAAGTTAATAGCAATTAATAGCGTAATATCAAACTGATGGGGCTTGCAGAAAATACCATATCGCAGAGAAACCATCCAACACGTCATATCCACTTGCAAAATACTTACGCAGACAGACTATTTACACAGACATAATCTGTAGCCAACATCATACATCAATATGTAGTTAAGATACACAAGTTAGGAACATCAACACTCCGTACTTTCAATATACCCCAGACACTATCTTATAGAACACCGCACATAATTCTATTTTGACAGCGCTATAATCACTGACAAAACTATCCCTCATAACAGACCAGACATTATAATAGTAGATAAGCAAAACAAAATGATCTACGTAATTGATATTTCCATCCCCAACACACACAATTTACAAAAAAAATATACTGACAACATCACTAAATATACGGATCTTGTACATGAAATAAAACGCCTTTGGGGACTTATCAGATTACAGTTTTTCCTATCGTTCTTTCTGCCACTGGGGTTATTACACATTCATTACACAAAAGCCTATCAACAATGAATTTAAACCCACACTTACTAAAAACCTTATAGAAAGCCACAATCCCAATCACTTATCACATAGTAAGGAAATTTCGACACCCATGCATTAATACTCCTACGAGCAAATAATATTTCCCTTCCTTGCATTTGAGTCCCTTGGGCTGGCCCTCTCGTGGGTCCCCCCCTCTGAGACTTGGCTTCTGGACTTCATCAGAGCTTGGTTTTTCCAAAACGACAATAATATTAACAAGTCAGGCATCACCGATAGGATTTTAAGGCATTTGAGGATAAAAAGGAAAGCATTTGTTTTCTAAAGAAGCTTTTCGTTGTCAGGGTAGATGAGGTTGCAAAAGAAGCCTCTGGTTGTTAAGACAAGGTGTATTCTAACGGAAATGTGTAGTTCAAAATGAATAAAAGTACCTGAAAAGTTAAATGGAGAGGGAACTAATTCTCTATACAGGGTGAATACAAAAGTCTGAACCCCCCTTTTACTTTTTGAACCGAAGCAGATATGTCAATTTTGATGAATCCAATGAATAAGAAGTTGTGGGTGGCCTATCCCATGGTGTACTTTTCATCATCCCAAATATGCAAATTAGGACACATTCAAAATTTATCTCAAAAACTGTAAGGGATAGAGAAAAAAACCCAATTGCAAACTTGTTCAGCATAAAAAAACAAAAAAAAATCATCCAAATCGGACCAACCAATCACCCACAATCACGTGGTGAACTGTTTGTAGCTTACAAACAGTCACACTGCACAAGGAAAACTGAATGTTGATATTTCCACCATGTAAAGCATGCAAATCAAAAAATTAACATAAATTACCATGCTCACATTCACTTTTATGCGGAAAAGCAAATAAAAGGCATGTTTCAGCACACAGAAGACAAAACAATTCCAGGATGGCAAGCTACACTGTTCCGGAAATGGTCAACATGATCTTCTACTTCGGAGAGGCAAGGAGAAACCTACATGCTGCAGTTAGGTTGTATCGAGACAGATACCCATCTCGTCAAACAATGCGTCACATTATTCAAAGATTCGTGGCTACAGGGAATGTTAATGCAGAACGAGGACGACCAAGGGCACAAGGCGACGAGGATACAACAACACTAGTTCTGGCTGCAGTTGCTGCAAATCCCCACAAGCAGCAGAGCAATTGCTGCAGATGTTGGGTGCCATCAGAGAACTGTTCTCAACATTCTACACGCACATCATTTTCACCCATACCATATTCATTGTCACCAGGAGTTACTGTCATTGGATTATGTTGCTAGGGCCGCCTTCTGCAACTGGTTACTTACCTGCCTGGATGACAATCCAAACTTCATTCATGAGGTGTTGTGGACAGATGAAGCCCAGTTCACCAGGGATGGAGTTATCAACAGGCACAACCATCATCATTGGGCAGACGAAAACCCACGATGTCTGCGAGAAGCAACTCATCAAGTGAACTGGAGAATCAATGTGTGGTGTGGATTGTACAATGACACTGTGGTTGGACCGTATTTTTACGATGGAACACTGACTGCAGAACGCTACCGGGCTGAAATTCTCAACGTGGTAGTCACAGACTTCATTGACAATTTGTCATTGGCCTCGTATCAGCGCACGTGGTTTCAGCATGATGGAGCTCCTCCATATTACGGGTTGGTCGTTCGCGAGCGTCTAAGTGAGATGTTTGGACAAAAATGGATTGGCCGAGGAGGACCAGTTCGTTGGCCACCCCGCTCCCCTGATTTTACACCACTGGACTTTTTCTTGTGGGGATATCTGAAGGACAAGGTTTATGCTACGCAGCCCGCCTCACTGGAGGATCTGGTTCAACGAATCCAGGAAGCGTGCCGAGGAGTGACACCAGCCATGCTTGCCGATGTTTTGGCGTCAGTTAGGTTCCGTGCCCAATTGTGTTATGGTGCCCACGGTCGTCACATCGAGCATTTTGTTGATTATCCTTTTTTTTAAACTGTTTGAAGTAACTTGTTTTGTGCAGTGTGACTGTTTGTAAGCTACAAACAGTTCACCACGTGATTGTGGGTGATTGGTTGGTCCGATTTGGATGATTTTTTTCGTTTTGTTTGTTTTTTTATGCTGAACAAGTTTGTAATTGGGTTTTTTACTCTATCCCTTACGGTTTTTGAGATAAATTTTGAATGTGTCCTAATTTGCATATTTGGGATGATGAAAAGTGCACTATGGGATAGGCCACCCACAACTTCCTATTCATTGGATTCATCAAAATTGACAAAAAAAAGGGGGTTCAAAAAATAAAAAATAAAAAGTGGGTTCAGACTTTTGTATTCACCCTGTATATTCGAGCATATGAGAGTCTTTTATTTGTAAGCATTCTTATTTAATGAAATGAGCCTCATTGTTGAAGCTTTCTGTGTAAGGGTTATTTCTTCATAATCTATTGATACAGCGTTTCTACGTAAGCATGCACTGTTGAAGCGAGCGATTAGTTACTAGCTATTGATAACATTTTGCCTAACAGAAATTAACTATTGATAATGTAAGACGTAAGTAATTACATGCCATATTTTAGCATTGAAAGTTTCCAATGGACCATAATGGTACCACTAAAACATGTACCATGTGTCTTCACTTAATTCATAAGCCTTTTCTCTGCCTTAGCTATTGAATGGCAGAGAGAAAAGCATTGATCAATGCACAAGTCATTTATACATGGAATTGTATAAAAAACTTGCCTCCCTCGGTTATTTGTGATCTTTTGAACTGGAAGTAGTTCACCGATTTTTTTCCACCAACGATCTCAGGCTGTCTTTTTTTCTAAGTTGTCGGATGGCAAAAACGGAAGTCGAAAATTCGGAAGCATTCAAACGAAAGAGCACCAGCAGACAGACGGACGGACGGACGCACATTGTGAAAGCCTAAGTATCTATCGGTCCGAATAATATTCAACATATAAACTAGCAAAGTTGTATACTATGGTATAAATGCAAGGACTTGACGGTACTCCCTCACAAATTTTCTTTAATAGATAGTTTTTACAACTCTTTTAATATATTTTACATTAAAATATTGCAATTTCGTGTTTTAATAAAACGAGTCGTTAACTTTGTCTACATTAATATATATTCTGATTTCATATCAAAAAAAATTTTTCCACACACTCAGTTAAATAGGATTATTTAATTTATATTAAGATTTATATTAATCTATATAAAGATGGCTTTTATGAAACGCTACTACTGTAGATATTCAAAATATTTCAAAAATGTAATTAAATGTTTTCGCCTTGTGTGCCTAGGATATCATCTGCATCCTCTCACAACATGACCCATCGAGAACTACTATGTAGAGCGGCTAAGGTGAAAGTGGCGACATCGAGTGGAAAATTTGAGAACATTTGGAGAGCAGTGTGAGGCAAAATGACTCATGGATAGAACGAAATGAAGCCTAGAATTTAAGTAAAAAATATGTAATAGATTCCTCATGAAATATTTAATTTATTTCTCTTTTAGATTCACTATAGCACAATTTCTTCATTCCATTTAATTGCTTTTCTCATTACAGGATAGGACACATGGTTACTGGGACAAAGAGAATTTAATAATGGGTTGTACGTACTATAAAAATGATTAAGTCAAAATTAAATACTGTTACATAGAAAACAATCAAAACTTCTTTCTTTTCATCGCATTGTTTATTATAAATTGACAGAAATCATATTAATGGTGATTATGAAGCAATCATTTAATGCTACATTCGTGCCTTATGGTTAACGCCATTGCGCGATCTACATTCACTGAAAAATAATTTAGAACGCATCGAATTACATAAAACTGTTTGTAAAGAAAAATATTTTTGTTTTTCATAATTATTTCATCTTATTTTCAAAATATGATCATTACTAAAAATTCATCATAGCATATCAAGTGTCTTCGAAATAACTAAAGCAATTAATGAGGCCCCATTTTGACATAAAATGAAGTACTTCTTGTACACTCATACATTGGCAAAGCCAGAATTTATGTGTGTGTGGGGGGGGGGGGAGAGAAATTAACCACTTGTTTTCTGTGGGAGGGGAGGAATGAAACACATATGTGAAAAAATTACTTGGCAAAACATCACCAAATACCAAACCCGCCTCTGCAGAATACAGCCAATATCAATATTCTAAAGTTTCCCCGCCTACGCCTTATTTCTACTATTAATCAAGTACGTATCTGTAAATAAATTTACTTGATTTAGATGGGAAGGGGAAACTGCCCCTCCTCCTTGGCTACGTCCATACTGCTGTGCCCAGTTTCGCTATGTCAACTTTCGATTAAATTGTAATATAAATCCAATTCCAAATATCGTTATTTCCAATGATTTGGGAAAGTCTTCAATAATTTTTTAAATAAAGACTTCAGTATTTACCAAATGATTTTTCAGATCCCATTATTTTATATTCAAAAATTATTCGTCTCAATGAGAGCAATTCGTATCTATCGAATTTATTAATTTTTGTTCGCTGGTGTGAATGTAATAAAACACCCGTAATATCTCTTAAACGGCTTAACCAATTGTCTTAAAAATACGTCGAGGCACATTATGAGGAAGCACACAAGTGCGCATTTTTATTGTTTGGTTCTGCTGCTTGCCGTTTCAGAGGAGTTAGATGTACAAAATTTGGTCAAATGCGTCAGATAGATTTTATTTTCGCGCATCATGACTGTTGAAGATGATTTTAATGAAAAAAAATTATTTTTGGTTTTGTGTGGACAGCCAAAAAGCAAAAATTTAAGAAAATTAAGAAAATAAAAAGAATTATGGATACGCAAATATTTCATTTACCTTGTAATATGATTTCATTTTACTGGAGACAACGTTTAGAATTTGAGTCATAATATTATAAAAAATAAATTGAAATGGGGAATATTCTCCCCTCGATTTTCTCGTATACTCCCACATAAGGGTGTCACTTATAAAATTGGTCTAGTGTGGTCAAATATGATGTGCCTATGCGGTATGTAACTAATGTTCTCGATTAACCACTTTATTACAAGAATATTCTTCACCACTATCTTTATCTAAAGTCTCAGTAAAAAATTTCTTAATAAACAAATTATCTAATAACCGGCTTAGTTCCTTGCTATCCACTCTGTCGTAATGTCTTGGTTAGCATATCGTGCGAAGTAACTTTATACGAAAAATACTGAGAGGATGTTCAGGTAAAGTATCAATTCCGATGGCGGAAATTTGATGTCTGAATTGTCTTTCGTCATTATAAAGGACTATAGTGGATTTTATTTGTTTATCTTTATTAGGAGCTTTAGCAAAACGCTACTTATAAAAATGCAGGCTTGGTCTGTACGTTTATCCGGCCGTTAGCCGTTTGCACGATAACTTGAAAACAGATTAACAAATTTTCAAATTCGGTTATGTACATATGATCATCAAGATCTTAGCTCGGCTGTATCAACTTTTCAGGCTCATTCGTGGACTCCTTCAAATCAATTACAGGTGCTCTAACAGTATCCGTTAAGAATATCAAGATTTGTGTGATTATAAAATCGATAAAGCAATGAATAAAATGTTACTCTCTGTTTATCTGTTAAGCATTGTTGACGTGATCTCGCGCTAGTCACGACCGCTTTGTCAAGGCACGATTGCTCAATGCTCATTACACTAATTGTACATTAATACATTAATAATTGTACTTCTACGTCACAGCTAAAGCTCCTTCTTGGAATGTTCCAAGATTTTATTTAAAGTCTTAGTTTATATGAAGAATGAGTATGCTTTTATTTACCACTTCCGATTGCTAGATTTGGTCCAAAAGTTGATAGAGATCTGCAATTTTGGTGTAAAGATCACATATCAAATTTCATCTAATTAGCTCGTTGCGTTTTTGAGTTACGTATTCACATAAATCTCAAAGTCGAATTTTTTGACGAGAAAGTAAAAAAAATGGACATTCCTTATTCTTCTATAATCCATCGTTTTATTTTTCGAAAATTAAGAAATTGAATGGCGCAATGGAGCTCAACTTGAACACGAACGGAGAAAATAAACTCATTGGATTGATAAAAAAAAACCTGCTGTCCACTGTCATTAGATTTAATGAAAGTAAATGTATTTACTCTTCGCTTTTCACATCACTGTTGTGGGCATCTATAGTTAGAGAGTCACCGATATATTTAGCCGTCGGCTATGACTTTTTCAAAGCGTTGATCAGATTAGAGATCTTTCACTATCGCGGCATCGAATTCTATTGCCCACATCATTAACAGAAAGAACCCTTTGAGAGGAAATAAAGGAAGGAAAAGAGAGAGAGAGAGAGAGAGAGAGGAAAAAATCTACCTTATTCCTCCTCACCTGAGTTTAGGTTACTAGGTAACGGGTAGAAGTAACTAGATGGGGAAGAGGGGGTTAGTTGGTTGAAGGGCATAACAAGTTCTGCTTCCGAAAGGTCCCCGAGTAGGCCCGACGTTTCACTCATTCCTTCTTTTGGAAGGGAGGTTTTCTGGGAACCGTTCCCTTTTGTGGGCCGACCAAGAGACGACGCTTCTCTTCCCGTCCAGTCGAGGGGGCATCGCAGGGCTTGGGAACCGTCGCTTTTTTCAAGCTCCCCATCAAAGGCTCCAAGCGCTAGGGTGACAAATAGGCTGAGCCTGCAAACCTGTTGATGCTCGCTCACAAAGGGAACCAACGCCACCAACGTTCGACTATCCTGAATCTCAAAGATCCACGTGGAGCACACGGTGTGACACGCGACCCCGCAAGCTTGGTGTCAACCTGTTCTCGGGGCCGGTTGCCTTAGTGCACCCATCGCTCGACGACGACCCACAATCACTGGCGACGTCTGAGCTTTCCGAGCCTCCCCCAGCGCCCCCTTCGGGGACCGAACAACACAAAACCTACTGTCGAAGCGAACTCGCTTCCCAGGCATCTTCCGACCGACTTTAAAAACCCTTCGGAATGCTACCACCAACCCGATGACCCCGACATTAGGAATGGCGGAAACGGTTCACAATTGTTCTCCCTCTTTCTCGAAAATTGTCCACCACCGAGAGAGAGAGCCACTTGTCTTGGCGGAGGACCTGACCGGTTGAGCCTGCAGCACCTGTCTGCCGCCGCCTCTCTCTTTCTCTCCCTGTTCTCGCTAGTTTACGACCGACGACGTCGGATTTACTCGACTGTGACAATATTAAGATGTCAAAATGGAGTTTATGATGGAGAGGAAAATATTTCGAAAAGACAAACGAGACACACCGACTATAGAGAAAACTGGAAGAGGTTAAAAAAAATTTCCACTTATGCGATCTAGGACCACAACTACTTGCGGAGGATTTCTCAGCAACCTTAGTTCTCCTTCCCCTATTTCTTCCATTCAGCTACAAAGACACGGAACAGTCGGTAGATGTTGAAGAACTCGGAAGGAGTGCCAGAAAACCTGTATGAGAGGATAATCAGCCATAACGTCAACATTCCAAGATGCGTAAAGCATTTGTCTCGTATTCTACGGGCCGGAAGTTTCGCATTTTTTCCCTAATTGCGATTACGTTATTCTTGCCGTAATATTTTTAAACTATCATTTGTGTCATATATTCAAAATGGCGTTTAATAATTGAAAACATCTCCGTGTTCAGATCAGCGGATGCGCGCTTAGCTAGAAGATTCAGATGACCTGGTTATGTCGTAAATAGTTAAAAAGCATAATAACACGGAAATATCAGTTAATGCAGTCATTGAAAATCGATAGTAGGGATAATATTATAACAATCAACATCGAACATTCCAGTTAAAAATCACTTCAGTAAGAAATTCCATTTACAATGGAACTTTTCACGAATAATTCAAGTAATTGTATATTCAAGTTAAATGTCATTCAGACGAATAAGTTATAAATGTTCTAATGGAGTCATCTTCAATTTATCTTTGTTTCAGTTGTCTAAAATTTTCAAGTTTTAACAAAACAGTCTGGAATATAGAAAAGTTAAACTCAAAAAAGTTCTTCGTATTTCTCTTATTCAGTATAATTTAAGATTTACAGCCGAGATTTTAATGAGATTGCAAATCTGGGGAATATTTTAGGCAGTGATTCTTGGGCTTAATTCCTGTAACCTAAGAAGTCCGGCAGCCCAATAATTTAGTTTCCCTATAATACGAGGGTGATTTAACTTCTTACTTCTAGTCCCTTCTTTTCTATCTTTTCTTGGTCATTCGTTTTTCAAAATGTTTAGCATTTAAATTACTTTGAAAAAATGTTTGTTTTATGGAAAAGTAAAATAATAATAAGCTTATCTGATTATTTTGAATATGTCTTGCTTGTTTCTGTTATCTTCCATGATGGTATTCCAGAAATAGTGAAATTCTATAATTTCTTAAATTTGCAAATTTGGGTACTAAGGGAAGGGTACTAAAGGGGTGCAACCTCCCTTCCTTAGGAGTCAAAAATTAGACGAAGGAACTGTGTCTGATATTGTTTTCTTTTTATTTTGTTTGACCAATTCTTGCAGGGAACGTGATAGTCTATTTTATCTAAAGCTTTCCTAGGGATGCAAGCCGAAAACAGGTTGAAAAACGCTGCCTACTCTTATAGCATGCTTCTTCCGAAAATGACCCCCCCCCCTCGCAGCCCCCTCCCCTCCCAGAGAAATTTCTGGCTACGCCATTGACATCTTTACACCGTGAAACTCATGTCCGGAAAAAAAAGTAGTTTCAATTTCAGTTCAAGAAATGGTCACCAGAGTCCTTGATTGCCATTTTCTCTTTCCATTTAGCAACCTTTATTTTCTAATGGATAAATTGCACAAGTATCCCTGAATTATGAGTCAAATTAACCTTAATATATAATGTTTGAATCTTTTAAATTAACATGCTCCCTCTGCTTCTGAAAATATTTCGTTTGTTAAAGTAGTTCATTGTGCGTAATCGCAATAGTGATAATTCTACAGAAATTTCAAGTAAACACTGATTTTGAACCTGTCAAATGACAATTTTTTCAATTAAAAATTACGAAATTCTTCTTTAGAATGTCAGTAATGCGTACGTGCCTACGTTTTTGGCATTGAATTTTCGTTAAAAAGAACTAAATTCGTTTCGGTGATAGTGTCGAGTTGTTTACCATAAACGACAATGTTGCTAAGCATTAAGTTCACGAAAATATTCAAAAACCATATTAAACTCGAATTTACTTGTACAGACATATAAGTTACAGCACTGGAAACAGAAAAGCTAACGGTCTAATTCAAATAGTAATTCAAAGTAGATTTTAAAGAAGTTGATGACCACAACTAAAGGATTTATAGAGCCTTTGAAAAACTTCGATGAAAAACTGAGTCTCTTAATCATCCTGCGATAATATTGCCAATAGAATAACAACGCTTGCTAAAGGCACAGATCTACATCAGTATTATCGCTTGCAGATGATGCGGACTAATTAAGTCTTTGAAAAAGTTTCAATTTAATGGGAATCGATTAAGTGGACGTTCCATTTGGCTATGGAAGAATGGTAAACAATGTCATGGGGAAGTACAAAACGAGATATTTTAAACTTTCTAGGATTCCTATAGTCCAAGAGCAATGGGAATTTGAATAAGAAATATAGAAATTTATAAGCAATTATACAATTAAGCTTACTAATTAAAATGGGTAAAAAAAAGCGCATTTTAATACTGTTTTTATATAATGTATTAAAAGATTTCCTCTGTATCTAATAAAAATAAAGACATAAATTCGAGAGGGAGGGGGGACCTAATGACCGTATGAAATATTCCACAAGCCCTTCCCCTCTCACCCACTTAGCGAATTCATAAGCAACGCTTCGTCCACTTTTTCCCCGCTTTATCGTCGTTTCATATTGACGACGTCGTCCAATCAAAAGGGTTTTTCTTTATTTGGACGACGCGTGGCGCTGCGAGTCGTCACCGTTGTCGGATGGTTCCAATGATGACAACCTCGCGCCAATGGAAACCTCTACTCACATCTTCCCTCCACCTTTTCTCCCTCTCATTTCTCCCTCCCTCTGCCTCATTTCTTGACGAGGGAGGGGAAGGCGACATTGACAATGAGTGACAGTGCGCTTTGACTAATGACTAATGGGATCTGCATGAGTTCCCAACCAATCAGAGGCAAGGAGAGCGACAGTCGTCCTTTGAGCACCGTTGTTTGCTCTTTGTTCACGTGCGAAATTGTGGTGAAGCAGACGCCAAAGACTGAGTCCTTCTCCTCCCTCCCTACTCCAAGTCTCTCAACATACATACACGCACACATATACCAGCCATCTTTACTCCCCAGAGTCCCCCCCTTCCCTTAGTCGCCTAGTTTTAATCTTGCACGGGTTGATGATGTTGTTGTTGCTACCGTGACTTTTTAGGGATAAGGGACAGATCTTTAAGGGCATATTTCAAATTTTCATATTAAAAGCTAATTATCAATATTGAATTCGTTCTAAAATATTATTAACGTAAAGACAATGAAGTTGCATGAACAATTTGATATTCTGTCAAAAACGTTATAACATCAAGATGTATGAGTGTAATGAAGAGAATGAATGATATTAAAAATTTTTAAAAACATTATTAATTATTTTTTCGTTTCCAATTGTAGATTATCGATATATGATGTTACCTAAACTTATTAAAAAAACAAATTAACATTCCTATATCACGCCATTTATTCAAATTAAGACCTTTCTTACAAAGAAAATATTAAAAATATTCGAAAACAAATTGCCGATTTTTTTTTAATTGATTGTTTCACTTAAAAAAAAAACTGCCATTCTGTATAACAGCATTAACATTTCATATTATCTATTAAGGATAATGCTAGACTTAGTCCATTCTTCTATAATTAAGTCGGAAAAATTCAGCACTGACTTTAATTTGAAAAAGAATCCCTTAAATGAACTGAAAAAAACAAACATTGGTAGTTCGAAATTCTTATATATTCATCTTAATAAGGTAATTAATTATAATAATCCAAATACCGTTTTGGCCTGAATAAAAGACGATCCTGCAGTTTTGAATGATTATTTACAACGGTTTTTATGAGTGCACTTTAAGGAAAATATATAGTATGGAAAGTTGATTATATTAAAATTATTTAATAGTCATATTACTGAATAACAATAAAAAATATGTTGCAAAAAATTCTTCCCAATATTCTCAGCATTTTAACTTGTAGTCAAAATTATAAATCTGAAAGGTACAAAATAATGCAGAAATAGTAGTTAAGTAATCCTCATATCATTCAATATAAATTATAAATAATTCATATAAAATTTCTGGATTCATCTCATACTGAATAGAAAAGTTTATAAGGTATCCACAAAAATTTATTATTACAACATAAGTTAAATGAGGTGGTAGCAAAATAATTCTTTTTCAATATTGATACGTTATTATTAAAGTTTACATTAATTTTATGTTTCTGATCCAGAGAGCATATAAAAATTTACAAGAATTAAAAAAAGAAAGCTATTCAGAAATGATTATGTTATGAAAGGCATTGATAAGACATGGTTTGACTATCGCTACGTGCAAGCATTGAGCGCAACAAACTTCAGCTGTATTTTTAATAAATATTTGAAATTGTCTAAAGACTTTGTGGACATTATTGAGTCTTGCACTGCAATATTCTGCAGTTTGAAAGTAGATGGAAGATAAAAGGTAAGACTGCGACCTGGATTCGAACCAGGAACCATGTTTTTGTTTATTTTTATTTTTTAATAATAAAACTTAATAAAAAAATCACTTCAAATTCTAAATAAAGAAAAATTTTATAAAATTTCTGATTGCTTTTTAGAAGCCACAATAAAGTAGTGTAATTGCTAAATGATTCTGGTCATTTGCTCCATCGGACAGTTGCCCCTAACTGCTTATACTGCTTCAGTATCGTTCATTTTCAGAATATAATTAATAAATGTAAACGTATTATACAAATTGATCACGTACAGTATTATACAAGTTTTTATTAAGTAAAAATTAAATAATAACATAAATATTGCTCCCTGTTGCAGCCAATAATTCACTTTTGCTAATTGATTCGTGATCCGGTCAAAGAGATATTTCTATGTTCGATGATAATTTTCGAAGTGTTTTTAACCAGCCATTTTACAGCAAACCACGCTTTTATAATTAATATTCAATAATAATTAATTATTATTATATTTTTCGAATAATCAGTTTCATCTGCAAAAAAAAGTAGACATCCAAAGGCTGAATGTATTTTGTGGCTTTCGGTGGTATTATTTTCACATTAATAGTTTTCTGTGCTTAGCAAAAGTGAATTATTGACTGTAACAGGGAGCAATATTTATGTTATTATTTAATTTTTACACTCCAGTATTAATATTTAATTTTTACTTAATAAAAATTTAATTTCCTGTATGCGATCAATTTATATAATACTTTTACATTTATTAATTACATTCTGAAGCAGTATAAGCAGTTAGGGGCAAATGTCTTAACCTCATTAAACTTCTTATGAAGAAATTAAAAATGGAAACGAGATTCGGGGAATTTCATTAAATTTCCTTCCTCCAGAGAGTAGCAAGAAAATTTTTTATCATGACCTTTTGGCGCACGTGCGAATATTTCATATGCACCTATTGCATATGTTCAGCATCCTGGAAAGATGAAGCTCATGTAGAGGGTAGGACATTTGCTACTCTCTGGAGGAAGGAAATTTAATGAAATTCCCCAAATCTCGCTTCCATTTTTAATTTATTCATACGAAGTTTAATAGGCAATTGCTAGTAGACTACCTCATTGGCTTCAATCTTTTAAAGGAAGAAAGATCAACTGCGGAAATGAAAAACCTGAAAAGAAAGGAAAAAATTCCTATCTACAAGAAAGAACAAGATATGAAATACCGGATACGTTTGATGAATGTCCGGTTCTCATTTTCAAATTAAACTATTATTTATTGTGAATTAAAGAATTTTACTAACTCAGTCTTACAAATTAAATGTTGAAATTTCTTCTTTAAAGACACGAAGACAGACCAGCTTTAACACAGTGCTTTTAGGTCTGAGGTATAGACAGACCAGCTATACTGAGGTCTGAGATTGCTTTTAATTGCAAAGGAGTTGCATACAGTAAGTGTGGGTTAAGTAAAAAAATAGGCTTGGAACCTGGTCTGCGTTCGTGGAATGTAGTGGGAGCGACAACAAAAGGGCAGCCGAGAAGGTAGACGTGAAAAGGGTTAAAGAGAAACGAAGCAGAGAAGGAAGTGAGATATAAAACAAAATTCCTTCCAATCTAGTTATGAAGACCAGATTTCTTCTTTTATTCTTTCTCTATCTCTCCCTTCCTTTCCTTCCTTTAGCAGGCGGAAGAACCAAGAAGCATGCGCAAACATGCTTCCCCCCCCCCCTCACAGTCGTATATCGTCGTCCATTGAGCACAGTCGACATTTTTCACTTGCTTTGTGGTTTAATAGTCTCTTCAGAAGCCCAACTTGTGAAATATGGGCCCAGCAACTGTCTCTCTCTCTCTCTCTCTCTCTTTCCCCTCTTCCCCAGTGGCGTCCCCGTCACCTACTGCTCCGGTTGGACTCCTTCATACCGTGACAGACGGACCCAGTTTTCACTTCTTGTAGAGCAGAAAAGAAAGGGGAAGACGAAAAAGAAGGAGGAGGCTGGACCGGGTTTATTCACAAGGAAGGAAGTGTCGCTGCCTGTCGAAGGGGATGGAGGGGAACGGAAGGAAGAACAAGGAAGAGGCACGCCAACCAGCCGAAAATTTCTCTTCATAATAAATTCTTCTTTTGTACAAAAATATATTTCCTTCTACCTTCAACTGTTTTTCGTATTTAAAATTTCTTATATCGTTTAATGTTATAAAAAGAAAACATTTTTAAACGATAAATATCCTAAGAAGGACTCCTATATCCCATACCCCTCCTCCGTTTTCTCCTCTTCTTCTCCCACCCTTCTTCCCTTCCTCCTCCATTGAGAAAACGTAACACCAGCTCCTCCTGGTCGTGAGTCGTTCGTCCGACCAGCCTCATGCATGACAGTAGCGCACGTGGGGGCGAAACAAATCAAGCGAACCCCCCCCTCCCGCCCTACCTCCCCTTTACCAACCACCCTCCTCCTTTTTACCTTATTTTCCTCGAGTTTTATTCATTGTCGATTTGCTCATTTATATATAGGAAGTAAATCGAATGCAGTGAAGTGGGTGACAGTGGTGACAATAAGAGTAGGAAATGAAAATCTCAAATACAGTCGAAATGTATATGGCACATGCGTGTGTGCAAGTACGTACGTATCCTCAATTTAAAACAATACACGTTATCCTCGCTTCTGATCTATACCAACACCTCCTAGGAAGAAAGCCTCACAACTGAAAAGTCATACATTGTTACATCATCATAAGTCGACCAAATTTAAAGCTTATCATTGGTAGAAATGCGGTTAACAATGGTCGAAATATGATGATGTAACAATGTATGACGTTTCAGTTGTTTGGCTTTCTTTCTAGGAGGTGTTGTCTATACCTTGATGACGATTTAAGGTTATCAACATTAGTCTACCATATAAGCATGTATATTTCTTTGTGTGCATTGTTATACAGAGTTAGTCACAAGTTTGTTACCCCCTCCTCCTATCTTGGAAGGTCACCCTCAACTTCCTAATCATTGCTTTAGTGGAATTTACATATCTACGTTTGTATCCAAGACAGGAGGGGGTTAACAAATTTTGACTCAACCTGTATGTGCAACGCCTGTTATAAATCCACTTCTAACAATTTTAATTAAATGTTGCGATCTTTTTAATGAACAAAAGTACAAAAATAGATAAAGATTCTACAGGGTGAGCAGACATAACTATATTTCGGAAATGGTGTGTAAAATGAACGATATAACAGGGAATAGGATAGATGCTCTATCTCTTGAGATAGTTTTGGAATTCAGTCGCCATCTTGCAATCCGCCATTTTGGGTAAGGGTTATTTTTTTTAAATGGGGATTCAGTCGCCATCTTGTAATCGCCATTTTGGGTAAGGGTTCATTTTCTTAAATGGGAAGGGGGGTCATGTGTCATATCAAATAACACCAGTTTTCTCCCTCAGGAGTTCATTCCTACAATCCGATTTCGTAAATCTCTTGTGGTTCACAAATTATTAACAAAAACATTTACACTTTCCAAACAAAAGCGCACGCCAAAAACTGGGTTGCAGCAGCTAAATGATGCGTTCAATGTGTTTTCCCTGCTAATGGACACAGACAGAGCTCAAGGCGCTTTATCCATTCATTATGCACGCGCACAAGAACGACGGGGTAATAATGTCACAGGCCTATAAAATGCGTTCCTGAAAGTGACGTTTGCTTTGGATTTTCACAGCATACATAAGTTGTTTCAAGTGGCCCCACATGCAAAAATCTAGCGTGGTGGCCACTCCATAGAACCCCTGCAGCCATTCCAATGACCAGGTAATTGCCAACCTAACTACTGACGGACTTCACGTCCGTAGTGTGGTGTTGCACTATCGCACTGGAAAAAACTTTGAAACTACCATCTTCAGTCAACATTAACGGGAACAGTGTTCTGTTCGCAAATACTCATCAGCATTTAGAGTACCGTCTATGAAAAATTGGTCCAATTAAACGGGTGCCCCATCAACACACACCACCATAACTTTGATATCACCAACGATTTTGGATGGATCTGTCCAATGAGAGTTCGTGTCGCTCAAATAAATCATTTTTAACGGTTCTCCTCCATGGAGATAAAAATTTGCCTCATTACTGAACACAGCGTTATGTGCAAATGTAGGATCCAGTCGATATTGTTCTGAGCCCAGGTACAGAACACCTCACGTCTATCCGTGCCATCCTCGGATAGTTTTTGCTGCTATCTGAACTTTGAATGGATGCCACTTGTTGGTACGCAGAATCTGTGCTATAAATGATTGGCTTAGTCTACACTCAGCTGTAAGCCGTCTTGTGCTGCAGTGTGAGCTCTTTGCAAATGCTGTCAACACCATTGTTCGGTTGATGTTTCTGGCCTGCCTATACGAGCTAATATTTCTGCAATGTGATATCATATATGCAACGGTATTGTGCCCGATTGGTTTTCTTTCAGAATGCCGGGCGTTGAAATCAGCATCAATAGTATGGTAGGGGCGTTCCCTGGACATCAGGATCAGATCAATCTTCTCCTCCTTCATTTTTGCCATTTCCAATTACCTGCAACAGATAACTGAAATCTGATTGCAGGAATGAATTCCTGAGACAAAACTAGGGTTATTTGATATGCCACTTTGACCTCTTCCCATTTAAGAAAATGAACCTTGACCTAAAATGGCGGATTTCAAAATGAGGCCAAACTCCAAAATTATCCCACAAGATAAGATTGTCCTATCCTATTCCCTAAAATGGCCACATCTTAGATTTTACACACCGTTTTCGAAATGCAACTATGTCCAATGACTTTTGACTCACCCTGTACTATCTGTACAAAGTGCGAGATGCAGCTAGCGCTCCGAAATTTGGACAATCATATATTATATAGTTATTATTAATATTATTAATCCACTATCCTAAACATTTGTCATTCCTACACCCAGACATTAATGCTTCCACCGACTTGTAACTTTTCCCTTTCCAGCATTTGAGCTCTTTAGGCTTCGCTCTTGGGTCCGCCTCTAGGATTTGGCATCCGGAGTTTGATTTTCCCAAAACAACAATAATAACAAGAAATTAATCCTCTGAGGAGGCGATAGAAAAGTAGTGGAAAACCAGCGTTCATCTATTTTTACCCCTTTATCTGCACTTTTTAACCCCACAATTTTTTTTATCAAACGCTGATTTTATCAAACTTAGTATTTAGAAAATATAAAAGAGCTCTATTTTATTTCCTTTCTCATCATTTCCGATCGAATGAGATATCACATGCCATATATTACCATAGTTCTAAAGACCAAGTGACTGCCACCCCCACAATACTGACCTACTGGAACAACTTGGCCCAAACTTCATAGTAATGCAAGATCTTGCCTAGAGGAATCTGCGTAGCAAATTTCACTCCTTACATACCTAAATATCACGTAATCACTTGGTCCCCTCTAACTTGCACCCCCGTAACTCTGATCCCAGTGAGCCAATGACAACCAAACTAAATAGTAAAGTAGGACATGACTATGGTAAGCTATGTTCCGAGTTTCAACCTTGTACGTCATAAAATGTGGAAAATATGAATGGGACGGACAGGCAGACAGGCAGATAGACATTGTAAAACCAATAAGTGTTCCATTCTTCCGCTACTTAATTGATATCTATGTCGCTTATATAGTTTTATAATGTGGACTTTTTTCCTACATTGTCTATTCTACATATGAATGATGAATATTACGGATCCATAAAGTGCCATGATAAATTTGGATTCGTCCAAAAATTAATTTTTATTTCTTTAAAAATTCTTTGCAGAGAATGAGTGTAAACAAGAAGTTAATCCTCCCAAGGAAGATATAGGAAAGTAGCGGAAGCCCTGAGATTATCTATTTTTACCCTTTTATCTCACTTTTTAACCCCCTCCCCAATTTTTTAAATCGAAAAATTGATTTTCTCGAGCGTAGTATTTAGAAAGTGTAAAAAAGCTATATCTTCTTTCGTTTCTCATTATTTCCGATCGAATGATATATGGCATGCCATATGTTGCCATAGTTCTAAAGAACAAGTAACTCCACCCCCGCAATTCTGACCCCATTGGGACAATTTGGCCCAAACTTCATAACAAACTCATTGATAATGTTGATCTTGCTTTGAGGAATCTGCATACCGAATTTCACTTCTTTATAGGCATAAATACGCGTAGACCTTTTGGTCCCTTCTAATTTCCGCCCCGAAACTCCGACCCCAGTGGGCCAATCAAACTAAAGAGTGACGGTGCACATGCTCATTCCGAATTTCAACCTTCTACCTCAAAAAATGCGGAAATTATGAAAGGGACGAACGGACAGACAGACTGACATTGTGAACTGACATTGTGTCCGAATCTTATTTTAATGCTAAGTCATGGAATATGGAGAAATACTTTTTAATGATACCGAAACCACAGCTCTTCCAATCCCAGGCATATTTCCCATCAGTTCTTAAAAATTCCTTCACAGTAAAGATTTCCAACTCCAACTACGTTGTTTTAATTAAATCATACATGTACTAAAGTTAGATGGCACCCGGAAACCTCACTATACTCAGTCATTTTACGCTTTTTATTCTTCCTGTGTAGAATTCTTATTTATATGTCATATTGAGAGTACGGATTTTTCCATTTCTAATCAAGACGCGAAATTATCATAGGAGCCAGCTCGTGAGAGTAATATAGTATAGAGGTTTTCACTTTCTTACAACTCATCAGAGAGCCACATACACCATCCGAGATCACAATTACAACCATGATAATCTGCCCCTTATTTTTTTCTTAATTGTTATCGCATATGCTAACTTTATCGGAAACTTCATCATTCAAAATTTATCATTTCCTTACAATAAAAACTTGTTAAAATCGCTTTAAAAATACAATCAACGAAATAAAAACAAATAAATTCAATCAAATCTCAGATTTAAACAATAACTTAACGTGTACTGTGCAAAAAAATTTTGTCTTCAACTCTACGTTAATTTTACACATCACTCGTGGGTTACATGTTTCTAAAGAATACATTTTTTTTAAAGATAAATAAACCTAAGAAAAATTTTAAGAGCAAGGAGCACTCGATGGGCGGGGATAACTAAAATGGGGATAATTCCATATCCCAAAAGCTTTTAAGCAGACTTTATTTTTAATAAAAACATAGACAGAATTAGACATTAACTGGGAACATAGATCAAAAACAAAGAGGGGAAAATTTTCCTTCGTTGTCATGAATTCTGTTCATTAAAATATGATTCTACGTCTATTTCTATTTTAAATTCAACTTTAATGATGCACAATATAGTCTTCCTTCCATTCCGTATAACATAAAAATGAACGGATGTACCGAAGAATGTTTGACTGTTGCTGTAATGTGCACGCTTCAGACTATCGGAAAGAGATTTTCGAAATTACAAAATATAATTATCTTCAAAATCGTCGTCAGGAGAAGAGTTGATGGAGTTCAGGAAGATTTGCATAACACTATGATAGAGTTGGCCTAGATCTTGTGTAACCCATGTGTTTTATGCCATGTTAGCCATTGATGGTATAAAAAACACATGGGTTACCAATTCTTTCGCTTGCACTGTCAACTCTCCCTGGCGGCTGGCTATCTTTGGAACTTTTTACTAGGAAAAACTCTTCCCGTGGTCTGAAATATGCATACGTTAAATATGACGGCATTCCGCCCACTGGTTATCTTCGCAGATGGCGCTGAACAGGGAAACTTTGATTTGGATCATCTAGTATAGAGGTAAATCGAAACGACTTAGGGGAGATAGATGAATGGCCGACGTGGGGTTTCGAACCCGTTATCTGAGGCCAACGATGACTCGGCTCTTTTTTTTACGGCTCCGTGTGTTGGCTGCCAAAGCAGCCTCTGAGAACCGAGAGGAGGAGAAGGAGGAACTGATTAAAAACAAACTTCACTCCCGACGAATAGTGCGCAGCAAGTGAAGAGGAAACGATGAGGAGTTCTTGTGTCTATGACTTGAAAACCGAAGTCAGCTTCTCCTTCTTCTTTCTTCTTCAGGAGAGAAGAAGAGCTTTTCTTTTCTTTTCTCTTTTTTTTATCAAAGGCATTTCACTAGGCGTTGCTATGGCAACGTAATCCCCTCTCGCTGCCTCCTGCTCTCGCCTTGCTCTCTCTCACGCGCTCTCTTCTTTGCCTCATTTCCCTTCTTAAATCTCCTCCCCATCTTTTCCCTTCAATCTTTTCGAGCTACCCACCCCCACCCCTCGGACTTCTTTCTCTTCCAGGCAGCCGGAAAACTGGGGCTCATGGCTGGCTTCCATCTACCCCACTTGCGTGACTTCCACCTCTTGCCCGTACACACGCTTCCCCCACCCCCCCAGGTCCAAAGTAGGCCACGCGCGTCCGTAACAGTTCCTGTCTTCTTTAAACGACTCCGAGGACTTGAGTTACGGGAGCCGCTTGGGTTCAAGGGTCACGCCTCGGCTTTGGTGGACGGCCATCCACTGCATGCATCTTTGGTTTAAAGCGAAGTGTCCCCCCAACAGGACCCTTTTCGGATTCGAATTTAAAAGAAGAGGCTTTTAAATCACGCAAAAGCTACTGGAAGTGCGTCCATTGGCATATGTTTCAAAAGCAGATGATTCAGGGAAATTGCTCTTCGTTAAAGTTGCCTCCTTTCCTGAAGCAATCAACACATGACGACTTGAAAGACCTCGAGAGGAAAATTGTACGTTTGCTTCGATTCAGTTTTTTCGAAAGGCACTTTCAATGTAAATTTAAGTTAGCAGATCTTTTGTTCGCTCCAGAATCATCTCGTTACATAGCCAAATTGTCACCTGTGATGATGGAATCAGGGTTTGCTATTAAAAAATGCTATGGAATATTCGACAGAAGACGTTTGTGATAAAGTTGACGAAATATTGACCTAAGAAATCGGACCGATTGCCATCAGGTCATTTGATAGGATTGAAATCGGATTCTACCAAATCTTTCTTTTTTTTCCTCCCTAACAATTGATTAGGAACTAATTTTAAGTGATTCTTAGCCGACTGTCATAAAACTTTCCTCAAAATTTCAACATTATAACTTTCCTTTATGAAAAATCACAGCAGAATCTGATTCGGTTAATATTCGACTAACAAATGACTCTGGGACGAAGCGAATGTGGAAAAAATTGATTGTGACTAAATTCACTGCCACAAATGATTAGCTGGCTTAAAACTTACTTCAAAAAGTACACGCATAATTAACGATGTTTTATAATTTCTTTATTATTTTCTTCGTTGGGTTAATAAAAAATTACAAAGCTTTCAAAAAATGAATTCTGCATTGGAAGCATGCTACTGACACATTATGAATTTTCTAACGAGATTCTTTTTTTTAAGACTTCAAACTTCTCAAGAATTTTTTGTATAATAGTTTACGCAAATTTTTATAGATTTTAAACAAAATCTCAAAAATGAACGAAAGATGTACTTTCATGCAAATAGTTTATCGATAATCGAACAGAACCGATGAACTACTTAAGATTCTTCTTATTCAGTCCTATTTAGATTCAGCTCTATTTTCCCATTACTGTCCAGTTCCCACGAAAATGCCCCTGCGTTGTTGAAAGTGTCACTGCGCGCGCTGCAGTCGTGGACGAGTCCACAGTACTGATAGGAAGGGACACATGATTTAAGTGGAGTGAAAGAGTTGTAGAATCTTCAAACAAAAAAGCCTTTTTAATGGGTACGGAAAGAGATTCCAAATCGTCTTTGTATTTATTTCAAAAGTAATTTACTATTCAATTAACCTATATTAATATTATTCATTGTTTTGCTTTGAAAACGTTTGCTGTATAATCCCTATCAGTGCTGTGGACTCGTCCATGACTGCAGCGCGCGCAGTGAGCAATTTCAACAACGCAGGGGCATTTTCGTGGGAACTGGACAGTAAGTGAAAATAAACCTCGTCTTATTGGATTTTTTTAATTTTAAAGAGGTCTATACAAAGCATTCTC
Source organism: Rhysida immarginata (assembly GCA_023313115.1). NCBI lineage: Eukaryota > Metazoa > Arthropoda > Chilopoda > Scolopendromorpha > Scolopendridae > Rhysida > Rhysida immarginata. The sequence continues at coordinate 1,356,455 of JAHWFO010012523.1, forward strand.
CATGTGATTGTTAATGCATTTATCATAGCAGCAAGAAAATGGTATGATTCTACAGGTAATTTCATTATATGTCTATGAAATAATCACATGAGTAATTAATGGATTTTTCTCTTTGCAAATTGCTACTCAGTTTCTTTAAATTTCCTTCACATTCTATAGATGTGACCCACAATGGTGACAATTTCAGATGAGCTTACTCAGAAAATATATCAATCATATTTACATCCAGGAAGACAGGAAGAAGAATGAAGAAATCTCACAAGTGCTATACAAATACAGGGTGAGCATAAAGTAGTTCCCTGGTTAAGAAAAATCGAATGCGCTAAATTTAAACATGACATTACGAATATTTTTGAGTGAGAAAGAAACAGCCAGATTGTATAGTAAAAAGGATATACTAAAATAATTAAGTAATCACAATCCAAACAGAAATACGTAAATAAATCACCTGAATAAAGATAAATAGTAGGAAACGTTGATTCTTTCAAATTATACCAAAATCAAATTAAAAACACTTTAAAATAATAATTGCTTATGACCTTCTTCTTGAAGCAGAATGGATGTAGAAACAAATAATATCCAATATGAAATTCAGATTTTAAAAAATGAGGCAAGATACCAATGAAGTAGAAGAACGTGACGGATATAAACTGCACACTGGTGAGCTCTCAAACGATAGCAAAATAAAGATACACTGAAAAATGATAGTTAGATTGAACTTCTTAATTTGAAAAAGTCTGTTAAATGGTAGAATAAGAAATGGTAACGAATAAAATAGTATGCGTTATACTAATGAAAATAATCGAGAAAAACAATTACCGTATTTTGTTTAAGTAAATCGTTCTCTGTTATTTAACACTTCTCAAACCGAATTATATACCAAAGATACTGTCCGGGACTCAAGAGAAGACCTCTGAGTTGCACAATTCCACCTAAACGGCAAAAACGTTTGGGTAAGTTCATTTCTAAAAACGTTGGATACGGATATTGCAATTGTTGTCAGATTTTCCTTATGCGTCGCATTGTGTCTCTCCTCGTGTCTGCGTTGTTTTTGGTTGCGCGCGTGCTTTGGAGAAAATTTCGAGGGCGACCTGAAATGTTTCCGGAATCGACAAGAAAAACACGGTATTGGTGTGTTTTTTTATTTTTATTTTTCGATGTAGTCTCCTCGAAGAACAATACACTTTTTCAAATGGTGCTCCATTCTCTTCAAGCCGTCGGAAAAGTAGGATGTTTCGAGGTCTGCAAAATAGCCATCCGTACAGGCGATGGCCTCCTCATTTGAGGCAAATCTCTTTCCTGCCAGCGATTTTTTCAGGTTTGGGAATAGGAAAAAGTCACTGGGGGCTAGGCCCGGTGAATATGGAGGATGAGAGACTAATTCGTAGCGCAACTCATTCAATTTGGACACGACGATGTGGGATGAATGAGCTGGTGCATTGTCGTGGTGAAAAAGAACTTTTTCCGCTGCAAACGAGGCCGTTTCTCCTTCAATACTGCATCGAAACGGTTCAATAAATCGCTGTAGTATTGCCCCGTGATCGTCCTTCCCTTCTGCAGATAGTCGATGAGGATCACACCTTGGGAATCTCAATAAATGGTCGCCATGACCTTTCCGGCCGATGGAACGGTCTTTGCTTTCTTCGGAGCTGATTCGCCCGGAAAAGTCTACTGCTTCGACTGTTCCTTGGTTTCCGGTGTGTAGTGGTGGATCCAAGTCTCATCCACGGTTACGAAACCCATGAAGAAATCCCTTGGATTGCGTTGAATCCTGGCCAGACACTCCTCCGAAATGGTCACCCGTTTTCGTTTTTGCTCCGATGTGAGCAAACGCGGTACCCATCGCGCGGAAAGCTTTTTCATTCCCAAAATTTCGTGTAGGATATGGCCAATGCGTTCTTCTGAGATACCTGTTGTCTCTTGCTATCTCTTTCAGCTTCAATCGGCGATCGGCTAACACGACATCATGAATCTTGTCGACCATTTCATCGGTGGTAGGGTTTTTGAGCGTCCACTGCGTGATTCGTCACTTGTGCTTGTGCAGCCACGTTTGAACTCGCTCACCCAGAAGCTGATGGTCGAAAATGATGGAGTAAATCCGCCATGAACCTCTAGCAAAATATTTCGAATTTCCGTGGCCTTTTTCCCACCCATCGAGAAGTGTCTTATCACTGCACGAAATTCGATTTTATCCATTTTTGCGAAACCACCTGACTTGCTGCACAAAACACACTCTTAAACAACAACTACTGACAGTCGACGTCTGAAATTTTGACAGTTGCTGTGAAAACGGTTGCCTTTCCCGCCCAATAAATCCACTTCAACCTTCTTGCGCCATCTCTTGCTGATTCCGGAAACTTTTCAGGTCGCCCTCGTATGACAACAATTGCAATATCCCTATCCAACCTTATTAGAAATGAACTAACCCAAACGTTTCTGCGGTTGGAATTTTGCGAGGTCTTCTCTTGAGTCCCGGACAGTAGTTTGAAATAGCATTATAGCGATTATAGTCCACAGGATTCGACGAAATTTTGTATTATTATTTATTGATAATTTTATTTTAAGGGTAGCCTAGCAATGGTTAAAGCATTTGGTTTTGATGATAAATAGGCTTGGAAATTGGCTTTTTACAGTGATTTATAAAGGGTGTCCCAAAATGAGCTGGCATTTTAATTTTTTAATATAATACATTTTTCATAGGAAAACTTGCTTAATAATATTTTTGCTTTACTAGAAAAGAAAAACATGGAGATTAAGTGTGATGCAAAACATATGACAAATGACTGCCCCGGCCTCGGTAGCACAAATTCACTCTTTTCGAGAAATTTGACATAATTGCTAGGAAATTTCGGCAATGTTGTGTCGAATTTCGTCTTTGAGGTCCTCAATCGTGTGTGGTTTATTGATGTACACTTTATCCTTAACAGATCCCAGAGAAAGAAGTCTAACGATATCAAGTCACCGTGATCTTGGCGGCCAATTCATATCACCTCGCTAGCACTATTAAATTTTTCTTGCAATAACTGCATGGTTTCATAGACAATATGATATGTTGCACCGTCCTGTTGAAACTACATGTCTCCTACATCCATATCATTATTTTTGATCTTGTGTCAAAGCCGGTAGGAGAAGGTGGAAAACGGTGCCCCAAAAAAAAAAGTGCGGCAACTGCGAAGTTTTCGTAAAATTTCACCATTTTTGAAGTGAATTTTTACAGTTTCTTTGCGTTGTTCAATTGTATAGTTTTGCATAATTTAATCTCAATGTTTAATAATGACAGCATATAAAAATCTCTACTCTGGTTGTACCGTTAAAAAAATGGCGGCAAATTCAAAATGTCAGTTCATTTTGGGACACGCTTTATTTTAAATCTTTGATCGGCAAACCAAACTCAATAAACTCGACGTGTACAGTTTCCTCTTATTAAGGTCAATTTTTTTTTATTTTTATAAATAACTTGTTTGACTCTGATGAGCCGTTTTGGAGTTGTTAACGCCTCCCCCCGTGAGAAAATTTTTTTTTTCATTATGCTTTGTTCCTTTAATATAGTATGATTCTCCATTATATCAAATTTTTTTAAAAAATTTTAAAAATTGTCAACAATATGAAAAAGTAAATACAAAAAATAATAAATTGAATAAAAATTCCCTACCCCTTTCCCATTTAGAAATGTAACTGAACCTAATACTTAAAAACTTGTATTTTTTTATAATTAAACAAAACAGTAGGCTTCCTGCCAGTAATTGAGGGCGCTAGTGATTTTGGTAAACGCCGACTGGTGACCGAATCGAAAAAAACTTGAGTCCAAACACGCAGTAGAATAGCACATGTTCATGAGAAATGGACGTACTAATTTCAAATAATTTCCAGAAAATAAGTAACGCTGAGATTTATTTTCGAACCAAATCACTTATAAAAGATGGGAAATTAAAAACGTCTGGCCACGTGCAAGATATGGTACAAACCTTAACTAAGAAAACCATCCAAGGAAAATCAGTTCCTCAAATGAAAGTTCCTCAAATGAAGTTTTTTAAGATTACTTAAAGTTTCAAGGAAGCATTTGTTTTCTAAAAAAAAATTGATTCATCAACCTCTATGGAACTTTTCATCTTCATTGATCTTATAACCAATGTAAAAATATTACTGAACATATTTTTATGTCAATTCTTTATTTATAAAATCAGAATATAAAAATGTTTATTATTGTATGAAATATGAGCATTTTTACTAAATAATGTTTAACTGCGCATGCGCAAGCGTTATCAAAATATCTTTTGCGTAATTTATTAACAAAATGTATAGAGCTACTTTTCTAAAAGGTCCAAGCAAATATCATGAAAATTCAGAAAGATATCGCCGATAGAATGAGTTTTAATTTCAGTTGCTCTCAAAAATAAACAAAACGATTAAAGGTTTTCTCCAAATTTATATTTTTGGACCGGACATCAGTATCAATTTCTTCTCCTTACGCTTCATATAGGCATACTGACTTAAAAACCTTTGCTCCATTATACAGCGGTTTTTAGATATTTGTTCGTTAGTTTTTTATTAGTCCCAAATTCTTCAAGCCCATGGATTAGTCTAAATAACCAGCACGTTCACAGGACATTACTATACCGGACTTTTATATCGGAACAAGAAAAACTGTTCACCAATTCCCGAACTTTGAATAAGAAATGTTAAAGGTGTTGAAGGACATAAAAGATCGCTCAGGCGTTCTTCAAGCAACAGATGGAGCAAAGGTTAAAGCGTAACATAAGAAAATAAAAAAGTAAAAATAAGTTTTTGAGTTGAAGTATAAGAAGTATATTTTACAAACGTCACATGTCTATAGGGAGAAATATCAAAACCTAAACATTGAATATCCGCCATCTTTTGAGGGCATCGAGACCCATGGCTGCCATGGCTCTGAACTTATCCCATTGTTTTACAATACATCCAAATACACAACAACTCGTTACCATCGTTATACAATAACAAGTCGGGCAAAAACGGCGCACTTCGATGAGTAGCAGTATAGGATTGCCTTCCTCTTGCCCTCAAAAAATGGCAGCTGTACCCATCATTCAATGCGAAGATATTTTCCCCTATACCTATAATCTGTTCAACCATAGTTTGACTGGCCGTATCTAATTAAATTTCCGATTTCAATTGTTTGTTAGATAAATGTTTGAAATTAGCGAAAGACGTTATTCTCATCCTGTACATTAATGGCGCTTTGAAGAAAAGCTGATAAATGAAAATAATTTTTCTAAATTACAAGCAAAACTGAATCATATATTCTAATAAATTAAACACAAGAGTGTCCATTTTTTTTATTCTAACATTCTCAGCAATATACGAGGGGAGATCAAAAAGTAAGTTGCATTCACTCGCCGCAGGAGCTCGCTGTGTGTCGCAATCTTGGGCAAAAGCGGAGAAAGGGACATTAACAGCGCAGACGTCGGATAGGACGGTTGCTGTGGTTTCCCGTCGTGTTTTGTGTGATTAGCGGGCTAAAAGCAATGGCGCGTCAACTGGATGTCCACTCCAAACTTGAGGTGCGTGCAGCAATTCGATTTCTATGGGCCAAACGGGTGAATTGCACGGACATTCATCGTGAAATCACTGCTGTATATGGAAATTGAGCGCCGGTGTGATTTTGTTGCACAATAACGCAACACCTCACAAGGCCCGCCAAACGTGCGAACTGCTGCAGCGATTCAAGTGGGAGGTTTGGCAACATCCTCCATACAGTCCCGACTTAGCGCCATGCGACTTTCATCTTTTCGGTAAGCTCAAAACGGAACTCGGTGGACAACGATTTCGAAACGATGAGGAGGTGAAAGCGGTTGTCACCGTGTGGTTACAAAACGCTGGAGGAGATTTCTATGCATCCGGAATCGAAAAGTTGGTTGATCGTTCGGATAAATGTTTAGGGTCTCTGGGGACTATGTGGAAAAGTGAACCTACATTGTATGCTGCTATAGCCGTGTTGCTTTTGTATAGGTGGTGTAATAAATGGCCATACCGTGGAAGTGCAACTTACTTTTTGATCTCTCCTCGTATTACCATTATGAATATCATAAATCGTATATTTTTAATAAGAAATTTTTTTAGGGAAACTTATTCTTCTTAAGACTCAAAAGTAAAGAAATCTTATAATGAAGCGAGCAAAAAAGATTGAATTACCGGCCCATTCAATTCTCATGACATCGGGAAAATAAGATTAATAGGAAGCCTTAATTATTTATTTTATTTTCCACACGAAAAAAAAAAATTATGCTTAACACGTTTAAATTTTTCGGTTTTTCCACATTTAACAAAAATGTGGAAAACATCTTTAGACGGAATGATTCATCAACCTTATTAAGACTGCAATTGCTGATTAAAATAGCATACGTTAAAGATAGCTTATTAATTTTACAAAATTATAATTAATTTAAAAATTTATATAACTAATAAAATTTTGTTATTAAATAAAATTAATTAAAAATAAAATTTTCCACAAATTTGTAATTAAGAATTTTATAAATTAATTTATTATACCATCGTAGTTTCCTCCGTCAGGCGCACGGTGCCGTGGTATTCGCCGCTTGTCATAAGCGCCAATAAATCAAACTTCGCGCGATGCATTTCCGCGACCACTTGTTTGAAACATAACCACAAACGTCAAGGAAAATGATTGAGCGACCAATCAGCGTAGCTGACGAGAATCCCTCGAGAGAGGAAGGAAGGGGGCTGGGTCGGCTACCAATTAGCTCATTTTTACAATTTAAATCATTCGTGACTGAAATGAAGAGATCGACCGGTGAAGGAGTGCTCGTCCTCCCACCTCCGCCCAAAAGACTTTCTTGCCGCAGCGGTAATTGAGGGTTTCCGCGCCTCCTTTTTTTTATTATTATTATTTGTTTTATTGTTTTACTACTCCATAAATTTCGTGTTTTACAACCTCATTCGATTTGCATATCGCCATATTTTATCGAACGATGCATTTGTTTCAGTTGTTAAACGACTTAATTGATCGTTACGCGTTTTTAATAAACAAATGTTGTCCTCCCCCCTAATTAATTTCGTCTCAATAAGATATCATTCTCTAAAAATTAAATTGAAATTGAATAAAAGAAGCTCTCTAGAAAAAACGGTACCAATTTAATTACCAATGATAACATCTTTATAGAGGGGCTATGCGTTTACATCTATCCTTGTCAGTTTACTCCCATTTGCATCCTTGAAGCCATTATACAACGATCATCAACGTTAACGAAGGTTCATGGTATAAACAGTAAAATGCAGGTTTATGAAATTTTAGATGGCAATTAGCTTTTCTGAGAATATCCTAGGAAGGACATTCTATCCAACAACATTCACATACAGTGTTTGTAGATTAGCGTTTCTGCTTGAACAATGAGAAGAACGCCGACATTTACATTGTTTAAGATGAAAAGTTTAAAGGGCACCTACATTCCGTGAAAACTATTTGAACGCACAACAATTTTTTTATGGAATATTATTTTGGTCCGGATGTTCAAAGTTGGCAAATTGATAGTTTGAATCTTTCGCTACAGACAGCAATGGCTAACTTGTGAAGAACAGCGAAGTGCAATCCGTTTTTATGGGCCAAACGAAAAAATGCGACTGAAATCCACAGGGAAATGTTTAAGGTGTGTGGTGCTGATTGGCGAGAAAATCTTTCTGACAAAAATATTTAGTTATCCCTAGGAGGCCAACGCAGTCCAGACCTCGCACCATTTTGGACCAATGAAGAAATTCCTAGGAGCCCAGCTCTTTGGTTTGGATGAAGAGGTAAAAATAAGCCGTGCACAGGTGTATTGAATCTGGTGCCACAATGGGAGAAACGTGTTGAGAGATTTGGTGCATATGTCGCAAAATAGGTAAAACCTGCAGCTTTCTTTTGCACTATTTCATTTTTGCTTAAATTTTGCCACAAAAATTGTTGTACTGTACGTTACTTTTCGATCTTCCCTCCTCGTAATAGTTCAAAACTGCGACTTGGAAAGCTTCGAATTTTTTCGTTCTCTTTCGATATATTTAAGCAAAACTGACTTTTATAAGCTCGGCAATAAATTTAACTGCATATAAATGGAATTGAATTTCTATGAGGATTATGCTGAGAGTTTCATAATTATAGACTTAACTCTGAGAATCTTAAAAAATAGATATCTCCGTAAATGAACTTACTAAAGTGAATTCCATTGGTGAAACTATCTTAACAGAAAATATTTTTTTCCAGTTAGGAAGCTTATTGAAGGAAGTTCATAGAGGAGTGAGTAAAATTTCCAAAATTTATTTAATGGCATTCAGTATTTTCATTAAAATTGCTTTAAATAATTTAGGCCTTTTCTCTATAATACAAAGTGATTCACTAGATAGTAGCCTACTAGATAGTCAACCCAGATAATTTACGTTCTACATAATAAAACTTATATTAAAATTATAATAAAACAGTGTTTGCTTTGAAGATCAATTAATGGTGAAACGGAAGTTACCATATATCAGAATTATCGCTTCTAATATTTGCTTCAAAGCAGCATTTTCATCAAACTAATGTGCCAGTTAAATGAGATAAACTGCATATTTCTAAACAGGTGTTTACAAATGATTACAAGGTTTCATAAAGTTTTATTATTTAAAGCAAGCAGATCTTAAGTTTTGTTTGAATTGCCCGCCATATTAAAATTCAAAATTTATGGGCTTACTTACCCTCAAGAATATAAAATTTACAAACCATTAAGTTTATCCCTAAATAAAAACGTTAAAAATAACAATCTAAAGTTATTAGCATCTTCAATAACTCTCTGGGAGAAGAAATTGACAAAATATAGGTATCTGGATATATTTGAAAATTGGCTCATATCACAGCTGCAAACCAGCAGTGCGGACTTCATCTTTCAACAGGATGGCACTCCTTCACATTTCTACCGCTGAGTTCAAGAACACCCACTGTGATTTGGCCAAACTGCTGCAATCATTTATAAACACCCTGTATTAAATATAAGATTGAAGTATAATTTGGAAAACTTTCATATATGGATTGTTTTTTGGTTATTTGGGGAAATGATCCAGATTTTTTATTCATATTACAGAATGAACTGTATACGGACCAACTACCGAAGAGAACAACGACCTATTAACAAAATTAAACTGAGACTTTATTTTCATATACATTCACTGAATGGATAATGTTAGCTCTTAAAAGAAGAAAAAAATCTTCAGTAGTAACATTTATCTTTTTAAAGTCAAATAGGCGCTGAAGATGGCCGAGGAAACTGTAGTCTCCTCTGAGTGGGGCATAAGACAAGGTAAAGGCGTAACTACTGAGAGAGAGAGAGAGCGGGTGTGCGTCTGGTGTACGTGTATAAGGGAAATTCCCCTTCTTTAAAGGCACAGGAGGGTAGTTGCTCAGGTGGTAGTTGCTACCTGGTGAATGTTTTGAAATCTTGGATCAGGTCTTCCGGTCGAATGCCCGAAACGAGAGGACCCTGCTCTCGAACGGACAAAAGGGGGAAAACCTTTTTACGCTTGGCTCACCCAATGAGCCTGGTGTGGTTCCCGAAAATGCATTTCCCTCTGCCCCCCCCCCCCCGCCTTACTTTTATTTTTTTTTTCTTTCACTTGTACACTGGGTTAACTCTGGGGAGCAATAGAACGGGGCCACTGGGTAACTGCTGCTGCTCACGACTTCTTCCTACTTTTCTGCCTTCCGTCCTTCCTTTCCTTTCCCCTCCTTCATTCATTCATAAGGAACGGAAAGGAAATAAACTGCCGCCAAAAACATTTCTTTCGATGGATTGAGAAATCAATTGACAATCAGAATAAAAATATAAGGTAGACATAATAATGAATGTAATAAGAATTCAAAATTTGCTTACACTTTTAAACTTCATGTTAAGAAATAACTTTACGTAATTGATGTATTGTTTGTTTGTTTCTGAATTTAATTATTTTCTATAATGGACGGTTTGAAAATGGAACAGTGCGTATCCTCCTGCATTAAAACAAAAACGGAAACTGCGATTCAAAGAAATTTCAGTTTGCATATGAGAAAAATCCATTGCGAACGCCACAAAACATTCATCCTTAAACTAGAACGATTTTATGTATGGGATTTTTTTTTAAATATCTTATTAAGAAACATAGAAGTTTTGACATTACATAGGTCTAGTTTTAGGGGTTCCTTCCTTAAGCATTGCATTAACAAAATATGTTTACTGTATCTTCTTTTAACTGGGCTCATTCTTTAATCTGAACTTTTGGTCCTTTACGCTGGACTCTCTCCAAATAAAGTTTGAATGGGCGTGTCTAGTTAAATTTCCAATTTCAATTGTTAGACATTGTTACAAAGTAAAATTAAGAATGTTTAATAATTGAAATTGGAAATTTAATGGGACACTCCCAGTCAAATTTTTTTGGACATTCTAGTAGAGTTTCAATTATGACTAGTTTTCCAACAAAATATATTGCACTATAGGAGTTTAGTTATATGTCATTTCTTGAACGCAAAGAGAAGGACTGGAAGGAAAGGCCCATCATCGAAACTGTCAGATTCATTGTCCATTTTCCATTTTCAACTCTTTTATTGAAACTTCAAATGCAAAGATAAAGGATGTGGTAGCGACGGTGACTGAAGAAATATCACGAGAAATTGGGTATAGTTTAAACATTCTCCGGACAGTAAACAAAAAACATGCACGAATTTGAGTTGAGGTAAAATTTGGACAAAAATTTGGTTCCTGTTTGAATCTAGAATAGTTTGTGCGTTTAAAAGCTTGATTTTTATATTCAACCTGCACTATCTGTTTTAGCTAGTTAATCGTAGAGATGAAGAAGCTACGCCTGTCAGTCTTACGGCGTAGATTTATTAAGCGACCCTTAACTCTTTGCTTCTTTTCCTCCGGTGGTTTTTAGTTAATTGCTATGAAGGCAAGACAGCGGTTTTACATCTTTCAATCACCCTTCGACACCGCTTACCGATAGCGCGCCCTCTAATCATATGACCCCCCGCGACTGAAGTTCGACCTTTCGCCGAAAAGGCTTTCGGTGTACGCGTGGGTGGGTGCCAAGAACAGGAAGCGAAGTTGCAGCTGCCGCTTCGCTCGATCGAAGTGTTCGCTCTTGGGCATCTTGAACAGTTTCTCCGCAACCATTTAACATAATTCTGCTGTCGATTTATGTGTATTTATATGTGCCTTTACAGATTCCTCCCAAACGATTCTTTCCTTCCTCCTCGCTTTACTTCTCTCTCTCCCGACTCCCTTTTGGGCGAGAGGATTGCTCGTTCGCCCTTGGGAGCATCATCACCAGTTGCCCAAACGGAGGTAATCAGTCAGCGATGAACTGGCCACCTGTCACCTCTTTCTCCGATTCAAAATGGCGGAACGAGAGCGAGTCTGTGTGTGTGTGTGTGTGTGTGCCATTCACGAGTGACGCATCATCCTTGGAGGGGGGCCTTTGCATCGAAGAAGAACGACTGGCGTTTCATTAATCAAACCATCTCATCTGAACTCGACGCAAAAAACCTGTTCCAAAGTCGAACGATCGTGGAACAAGCACCACACATGCACTCTGTCTCTCTTATTTTTTTCCCTTTCATCGAGTCTGTCTTTACGTTTGCAAGTCGGTGGGAAAATGACGGGTTTCCTTCTGTTTAAATTCTCTGTGACTTGCAATTTACCGATGGACTACTCTATTAGTCTGTTCAATAAAAAAAATCTAATAAATTCACGAATATTTATGCAGCAATGACTCGAATGATCCTTTGTAGATTTTACAAACTTCATTGCATTTTGGCCCCTTTATTCTAACATTACGAACTTTCCAAGGAAATATTATTCGCGTTACGAACATGCAAAAATTTCTGTTTATAGCAAGAATTTGGTTATTTCATCTCTTAGACTGAAAAATTTAATTCAAAATTATACAGGGTGTTTCTAAATTATCCCCCGTATTATGCATGTTTATTACTCAAAAACTATTACAGATTTTAACGTGATTTTTTTTTATTCACAAAGAAAAAATCAAAAAGTTTTTAGCATGCCTTAATAAATTTCAATTTGCCCCCCATTTATAACGTGAAGGACGTCAAAGCGAAACTCGATATCCTCCCATGTTCGGGCTAGCATTTCGGGGGGTGATTTCAGTAATTGTTTCAATTATTCTGTTCTTGAGAGTTTCAATGTCATCAACGTTGGTCTTGTACACTCTTTCTTTCACATATCACCAGAAAAAAAACCCCAGAGGGTTCGCATCGGGTGAGCGAGGAGGCCAAGGAATTGGCCCATCCCTTCCAATCCATCGTCCTAGAAAGCTCGTATCAAGGCATTGCCTAACTTGCAGGCCCCAGTGAGGAGGTGCTCCATCTTGTTGATAGACTATGCTGTGCTGCAGTTCTTCCACCTGTGGAATCAGGTAGTTCTCCAGCATATCTAGGTAGGTTGCAGAGGTAATAGTGTCTTCAGCGAAAAAGAAAGGCCCGATTACTCGATCATGCATTAAACCGCACCAAACATTAACTTTTGGGCTGTCGCGTATATGCTTTCTTAGAACGTAGGGGGTTTTTTGAGCCCCAAATGCGGCAGTTGTGTCGGTTTACTGCTCTGGAAGTATGGAATGTTGCCTCATCAGAAAACAAAATGTCCTCAAGAAAAGTGGGATCATTGTCGATTTTTTGGAGCATATCTTCAGCAAACTCTTGCGCTTCGGTCAGTCATCTGGCTTCAGTTCATGCATCATCTGGATTTTGTAGGGTGTAAGACGAAGGCGGTGCTTCACTATTTTCTGTACGGATGTCATTGGCATATTCAGTTGACGAGCCGATTGGCGAGGTGATTTACGGGGACTGTGATCGAAAGCCTTCCTGAGCTTTTCTCCTGTCTGTGGTGTCGCTGAAGGTCTACCAACACCCTTTTTATGTAACAGACTCCCTGTGTTTAAAAATTTTTCATGGCATACCTTAATTGACTTATGATTTGGAGGATCCTTATTAAACTTTGTTTTGAACATTCTCTGAACTGCAATCAATGACTTAAATTCCGCAAGCCATAACACGCACTGAGCTTTTTCTTGAACACTTCGCCATTGTTTACTGCATCTCGCGGAAAATGGAACAAAGCGCCAACCGCGTGTTTCATTATCGACTCACGCGAGGCTAAGAAACTTTTTGAGTTTTACTTTGTGAATAAAAAACATCACATTAAAATCTATAATAGTTTTTGAATAATAAACATGTATAATACCGGAGATAATTTTGAATCACCCTGTATAACTGTTAAAAATATTTACTCGGAATGAATATTTTAAGCGAGCTCGGTTAAAAACCAAGGGAACAAGAGAAGGAGAGTTTGCAGTAAGATCTACTTTAGTAAAAGTATAGGATATTCAAAATGATTCACCCGATTTCTGAAAATTATATAGTTGAAATTTAAAAAATGCAGAATGATAAGCCAAATTTCAACCAAAAGATAGTGGTCAGGATTTATCTCTCAACTTGTATGTCCATTTTCTCTCATACTCGTACTAACTATCTACACAACAGTAGTTAATAATTCAATTTTTGAACTCATCCAAACTTGATCTAAACCTCAAAAAATTCCTGTTTCATCTTTTATACGCCCAGTTATTACAGAATTGATACGCGTAGAATTATCCTCATTTGAAAATGGATAAGTCCTTTTGAATACGATTCGATAAGCAGAAATTATTTTTAGTAATTTGGTTAATTGCCCTTTATTATAAATTATTTTATAAAACGTATCTCAAAATAAGAGAGACATGTAGATGCTACCTTTAAATTTAACTTTTATTTACACTGATTATATGTATCACTAGTTCATTGCAACTTCATAATGCTACGTCATCAACTTAATAAAATGCAAATGATTAATTTTTATTTTCTGACAGTGTTCAATTCAAAGGCCTTCCTGTCCAGGATATTTGACCTTTTCATTTTGGCATACCACTTGTAAACTTTTGAATGATTCATGGAAGCATCCGCAAAATCTCCTGAATGTATCATTTTCAAGGTTTCGCGCTCCACTGTTCCAAGTTTGTAACAAAGTTTTACGCACGTTCTCTGTTCTTTAAAATCACTCATTATTGAAAATCGTAGCAAATAAAAAACACCTTTTTATAAGTCACCTCGACTGGCTAATAGACCTATACGTTCGAAACTTGGAAAGATTCCTAGCATAAAAATTAAGGCTTCATACGTTTTCATTAGTCCTTGTATGAAGGTGTGCTCACGATCGCTAAAATTAATGCATCAATTCTAATGAAGAATTTAGAGCTAAGATCATAGATTCAAATCCAGACGAAGAAGTTTAGAAGTTTTCAATTAGCCTTGCCTTTTTGTTCGTCTTACGGAGAAGTCACTAACAGGAATGATAACTTGAAAGCCTATTCCTGTGTTATTTCCAGTTAAGGAAGTGAAATTAATTTTTCTTTTTATCCGTGAGAAATAAATCTGTACGTTTTTCGAGTTGTCTAGGTTTTTATCTTAGGATAAGTGAAATAAATTAAACGATAACTGTGGTCGCTGTATCTTGCTTCCGCATCCTGAACCAACTCGCAGCTGATTCTTACGATTTACTTTCTTGCGATAAATCAGACTGCGATGAAAAAGACAGCGAAACAAAAACCAGCTACGGACGACAAGTACAATAAAAATTATTTACACGTTTGATATACCGGATTGCAAAGCTCAGTTTATTTAGTAAAACTGCATACAAACATTTTCTATTCTTATATACCGTGTGATCCAAAAGTGTGTTACATTTTTTCATGAAACTAATAATTGTTTTGCCGTGACGAATTCTTTAGCCAAAAAACGTGTGATATTCACAGGCAAACACATTGAATCCGTAACCGATGTATTATAAAACACAAATTGTTATCGAATAATTGTTATACAAAGTTTCATGAAAAAATGTAAAATAATGTAACACACTTTTAGATCACCCGGTATAGATGGTCACGATAGAGAGAGGTTAATATTTATTTACTGATAAAAATTACCATTTCTTCGGCGTATCAATATCTGCAGTGTTTTGTTTTTTTGTATTTAGGATCTTTACACTTTGAAGAAGGGGGTTTCCAGGGGAAAATTAGAAAACAATCATTGAAAATCTTCTTTCAAGCTTTGTAAATGTGTTGGCATATATTATGTTAAGAATTTCTTTCCGTAGGTACTAGCTTCTCTAGCTTACATCAGCATTACGACTGTTCGATTTGTTTGGCTGGAATTCGATAGATAGTAATAAAACTGATGAAAAAAATTATTGTAGAACCTCGATAAAACGAATCTCAAGCGAAGAGCAAAATGCTTCAATTAATAGAGATCTTCGATTTAAATTGAGGTTCTGCTGTACTGTTTCCGAAAAGATATTGTATATTCTAAACTTTAAGGAGATTAATTCTCATCAATGTCCAGAAGTGACAATCACATTATTAATAACATTAAAACTGGAAATGGGTGCAATGAGGTTTTGTTACTGTATGAAGAGCGAAAGTCTAACGCATCTAAAGGGTGACCCAGCGATTAGTATGGAAATTATTTCTAAATTGTTTCTAAATCAAACACCCATTTTATGATCGAATATCAGAAATCTTTATTGCTTCTGATAGTTACGTTTATGAGAATTATACGTGGAATACAATATCGTTCATATGAACACCACGGCTCTACAGGCGAACATCCTGTCGATGACTTTTCGCAATAAAAGTGTATCAGTGGTGTTTATGGCAGATTGAATGGCAGGTGCTTGAAGTGTCTGTGGGTTATTTGTTTACATTTTACTTTTTAAATTAACCACAATGAACGTAATCCAAAGGAGTTAAATCGCATGATCTTGGAGGCCAATTGATCTTGCAAGACAGCGATTACTATAAGATTTGTACAGGATATGGCGCAGTCTGGTTGAAATCGAAGCTGAAGCAAATCCACTTCATTCAATTTAGACCATAACAATTCAGAATTGACAGCAACATGACACCAGCACAAATTTATTGCCATACTCTGTGCACGTAGCCTACGAAAAAGACAGGCCCCGGCATTGTAAAGCCACCTAACCAATATTTTAACAATCATCTTAGATTCTAACAACCAGTGTTTTTTCGTTTGTTGGAAATAATGAAGGTGGATTGTTACTAGACCTATTTTGATCAGGTGACTTTTCATTGCCGGAGCCTGTCTTTCTCGTTGGTCTCGTCTAATGGTATACATGATTTGCACAAGCCTAATATCTCAGATAAAAACAATCAATATTCATGCCATCTAATGGATCATTCTTTGTTTCGAAAGATAGTTTTTGAGATTTGAGTGATGAATGGTATTGCAATATTTGAAGTGTTATATAGGGAGGATTTCAAAATTCAGAGATAAATTTCCTATTTTATAACTTGTTCAGATCAGTATTATAAATCGAAGTTGTGAGATTAAGTTCATAACAAAGAATCGTCAATTTTTGCTCTATTACAATTAAACCGCCTATGTCTGTGTCTTTTTCTAAATCTCAAGAAGTTACCGTGCCATCAGATGTGCCTCGCTTGCAGTGGCGAAGGTAAACTGCAGGCAAAGGTGTGGCAAAGCTTCATCCCGATAGTGGGGAGGTGGAGGAAGAAGGAGTGTTGCGAGCGAGCGCACCTGCCGACCACGCGAGCAACGGGATCAAAGAGAAGCGCACCCGTCGATGACGATCGCTCTCTCTCCCCTCAACACATCCACTCAAAAGGAAAACTTCTTCACTCGCCAACCCCCTATTCGCCAACCTTCCTTCCTTTTTCATACCCCAACCCCAGCCTTTTAGCATCCTACCTTACTCCCGTAATTTTCCTTCGTTCTCGCTCAACCGCTTCTTCTTTTTTCCATTTATTTTTTTTATTTATCCGTCCCTTCGTGTGGATGGATTCATAAATACGTATTAAAAAAATGATAGACGGTGTTAACCTGTACTTGATGATGAGTTTTTGCATCCTCCTTAAGCAGTCCCCCTTCGGACTGAGTTTTGTTTTTGTTGTGTTTGGTTTAAGATTCGCCTCGAACCCAAGCGATCGTGAGACGGGTTATTGACCACCAACCATGCACAACGGCCATGCTTTCTTAGAGGGTGTGCATCGGTAATTGTAATTATTATGTCTAAGGCCTAGAACACAATACAAGTTTGGCTTGTAATTGCAATCGATATAAAGGTTTCAGTTTTTTCTTTTCTATTCTGGTATTATTTAGCGAATAGTGTTACCAAAGCCTGGTTTAGCCATTTTATTTGGAATCAAATTTTAAACAAATTGGTTTTATAAAAAAGTGTTCTTCTAATTGCTTCTGTTCTCAGAAATAACAAAAAAATTCTCTAATATATGAGAAACTATTATACAGACGATAAGAATCAATAAAAAGTATATCAAACTGGAGCGTTAAGATTTTTATTTTTTGTTTGAATTCTGAAGAAGTTGATCGACTTTTAAAGCTGTTTTAAATTGTAAACACTATTAATAACGTGCTATTTTAATAAAATACTGAAAAATTTATTTCTAAGAAATAAAGAAATACTAAATTGTAATTTTTTTATTTTTTATATATATTCTTTTAAGAATTTTTTTTTATTAAACT
>JAHWFO010012523.1:1387146-1436873 GCA_023313115.1 Rhysida immarginata
AAAATATGCAAATTGAGTGACTGCCTAATTTGCATGTCACATGATCAAAAATCACGGTATAAAAATCCTGAAGCAACTTAGATTGGATCAAGCTCATGCGATACCAAACATGTTAAAGGTCAAAAGTTAAAGTTGCTACCCAACAGCAGAATACACAGAACAAAATTTATTTTTGCATATTTAAATTGTTATAAGCTTATAACCTGTCCATGAGAAAATCTATGTTTATTTCTACTGATAGTTAAGCGTGAAACCATAGCAAAAATTGGGAAAAAAACAGTGATTTGACTGGTTTCCAGTGTGGCACGGTGGTAGACTGGATTGAGCATTTCAGAAACGGTCTCCTGAATTTTTCACGTACCACAGTTTCAAGGGTCTATCGAGAGTGAGTCAAGGAACAAAAAACATTCAGTCATCGTGGCTCCTATGGACGAAAAACCCTTGTTGATGTCAAGATACGTATGTCAAGACTTGTAGGCGAAAACAGAAAGACCACAATTGCGCTAATTACTGCTCATTACAACTCAGGTATCCAGAAAACAATATCAGAACGGACAACTATTCGTACATTGGCCAAAGACCATCATGGGTACCAATTCTGTAGTCACAGCAGCACAAGGATTGGACCATTGAGGATTGGGAAATGGTTTCTCTTGCTTCATGTTCATGGAAGGCTTAGAATATGGCGAAAAAACATGAAGCAATGAACCCTTCATATCTGGTGCGGAGTTCGCAAGGTGGTAGAGGCGGAGTAATGGCGTGGGGAATGTTTTCCTGGCAAGAATTCGGTTCTCTAATTGGTAGCCGGTCGTTTGAACGCCAAAGCATATATAAACATTGTAACAGATCAAGTTCACCCCTTCAGGCTCACAGTTTATCCGCACCCAGATAGCTCCTTCCAGCAAGAATGCACCAACACACAGGGCCCAGAATCATTATGGACTGGTTCAGGAACATTACATTGAGTTCTCCTTGATGTAGTGGCCGGCTGAGTCCCCAGATCTCAACCTCAATGAACATCTTTGGGAAGGACAGTTCGCTTCTTGCCATCAAATCTCCGGGAATCGCGTGAAGTTCTCATGTCTGCATGGACCAACATTTCTGTTGAAAGTTTTCAGCATCTCGTTGAATACATGCCCAAACGAATACAGGCGGTTTTGAGGGCTAATAGAGGTTCAACACGCTCAAATAAAAGAATATTATTATTAGGTGTACCTCATAAAGTGGCAGCTCAGTGTATTTGCAAGCCACAGCAAATAGGCTTCCTTCTTGCCTTGACAGCTTCTTGAATTTCACCGTTCCACCATGCAGTCCTTTTTTCACCGCCCTGCGCCACACTCAACCGCTTATGATCACAGCACAATGCAGCCGAAGTTGTCACAGCTGATTTAACAACTCACACTCCGTTTCAACAGTGCCTGATCACTAGGTGGCTCTTTGAACCTTGAAGATGCTATCTGCAAAGGTCTTCCTCACCGCTCTATCCTCCAGTGCCTCCCATTTGATGTGCCAAGTCTGTCTGGACTTATATTTCACTTAGTTGGCATGGATTCAGAGAACCGCACAGTGCAGACAACAAAGTAGTGATCAGTTGATAGTTCAGCCCCTCTCCTCACACAAGTATCCAATCCTGATTGGATTAAGTTAGCTGACACGATTGCAAAATCGATCAATGACTTCTGGTCCATTGCATCCCTGTCCCAGATATACTTATAAGCATCCCTGTGCTGGAAGATGTTCGTGATGATTGCTACAATAGAGATTCAACACGAACCTTCCATTCGCATTTAAATCAAAGTCACCATTTCTCCCAATCACGCCTTTCCACGTTTGGTCATCAGCCCCTATGTATGCATTGAAATTGCCCACTAGGATGACAGAATGTGCATGCCCTCTCCTGCTGAGAGCAGCATCATTTTCATCTAAAAAGAGTGAGTAGTACTCTGCTACTGCATTCGGAGCATATGTAAGGAACAGAGAGAGGGAGAGCCAGTTTCCATATCTGAAGCCTCAAGAGACACAGTCTTCCATCTAAAAGGATCCAATCTACAACATAATCTGCTGGCTGAGGATTTCTGAGTATCCCCATTCTCCCCTCTTGATCTTGAGGCCCTAGGCTGAAGCCTAGTTAGCCTATAGGAAAATCCGGCCCTGGCTATAGGTAATACCTACGATATCGACTGGCTTCCTCCATTAACTCAGATTCCTTCCCTGTCATAGGGAATACGTTCCATGTGCCGATTGACAGCACCTGATCCAGTTATCGTTTTACCCGTTTCCCCACCAGGGTAATGTCGTGTGCTGCCCCCGACCATTTCCCCAAGCGCCTAGCTAATGAAGTGGTGGGGCTTCTTGGAGACATTGCTCCGAGATACCAGCCGAGAGGCTGTCGGCTATTTTTCGAACAGGAGTCTCTGCCTAACGCTGGTGAATTTAACAAAATACTTTAATAAAGTCAGTATAAAAGAAATCTTCATTTTTTTTACATTAATGCGCTGGCTCCACCATACGACATTATTTAAAACTAACATGGTGATTGATTATTTTCAACAATAAGTTAACCCAAGTGACTCTTACCTTGATAGATTAATTTGATTTTAATATAAAAATAACGATTTACATCAAATACCCATTAGATGAATGCTTCCCAAGAGGTGTCCCGCGAAAATGTTTTGTATTTAATTATTATTTGGATATTTTTACACAGTCAGTAATTCTAAAACGAATATCTGGATGAAGTGTCTATGTATTATTATGCAAACATATTCGAAAGAAAGACCTTATTAATTGTACCTCTTGTAAAAAATAGAATAAATTATTTATATTAACATAAATGTTAATAAAAAAATTTTCCTTCAGATTGTCCTGTGAAAATTATTTATTCTTGTGAAAGGTTCCGTGACCTGAAAAAGGTTGGAACGCGCTACTTTAGACTATATGGAAATGGCTTAGAATCAATGCAAAGATTTCGCAAGTACTAATCAATATAACAATTGTTATATATCTGGTAATTAGTAGTAACTAACTCTATACATGTATATTAAATTGACTCGAGTTTACTCAACGGCAATTTCGCCTTTAATACGCTGTATGTTGAGACACAGAAGAAACCATTCCACAGAATACACAGCTCACTGTGTCTAAAGGTCCGACCGATGCCGACCGCAATTGATCAAATCAGACGTTTTAGCCCAGCCTAAGGGGGAGATTAGGTTAGGCTGGTAAGATTTATGGATATACTGGTTAATCAGAATTTTTTGAGTTAAGCTGAGAGAATACTATATTTTGAAAAAACGTAACGGTATTTAAGCTTATACTATGATAAAAATCAAAGCGATTTATAATTCAAAGTCAAAAAGCGGTTACATACATTTGTGCTTTTAATAAATTCTCTTCTAATTCCATACGTAAGTAATTACTTAAAAGGCTTTCTAAAATTGCAAAATTTCATCAACAAAGAGTCCGAGCAACGCCGAGTTTATCAGCTACTTCATAGTAAATCGAAAAATAGTCATGGATACTTTAAATAAATTT
The DNA here is from genome assembly GCA_023313115.1 of Rhysida immarginata. Lineage (NCBI taxonomy): Eukaryota > Metazoa > Arthropoda > Chilopoda > Scolopendromorpha > Scolopendridae > Rhysida > Rhysida immarginata. Next base: position 1,390,681 of record JAHWFO010012523.1, read on the forward strand.
TAAATTAAATAACAAAATCGATCATAAGGAGTGGACAGCAAAGTCTCCTATCATGAACACAATTGAACACGTAAGAGAAAAAAAGTACATAATAAGGTTTTAGGGAGTCTTATTTTATCATTTTAGATTGTTGGATATACTACTTGCTATATTTTATCATTTCTTTATGAGATGTAATTTACTTAGTGTTGATTTAATCATTCCCAAGATTTAATTCAAACACGACACTCCATCTAAGTATTTGAATTTCTTTAGTGACACATAATTAATTAAATTTCTAATTGAATGTTCCAAGGCTTTGCCAGTAAAGATAGAACATTGGCTTAATAGACATAGTTTTGCGTGTGCTCTGTTTTTAATGAAAAATTAGAATGGCAAGGAATTAGAGTAAAAAAAATATGATGGGAAGAGGGTGAGGGAAAGGTTCATTCGTTTTGGTTGTCATGAAAGCAGCAGGAAAGACGATGAAACATGTCACGTAATCCGCAGTGACAGGTGATGAATATTCCATTCACAGAGAAAGTAAATCCGTTTTATCATGTTTCTTCTGCTTTAGAAATATTAAGGAAATCTCTTGTGTGATATTTGTAATTACCAGCTCATTTCTTACATAAATTTCATTATTTAAAATAGAAACCATAAATCACTAATTTTTATATTCTTACTGTAGATTATTATATAAGATGGGATAAAAGTTCCTGACTGTAGAAAAAGGTATAAATTCACGATCTAAAGACTATGATTTTTTGGTGAAAAACAAAAGCACCAGGATGTATCAGCAATTTGGTCGAGGTTGCTATTAGATTTTTGTAAGGAAATAAGGATATTCGTTATCCAGCAGACACAATAATTTCGTTATTTTCTGACCCGATATTTAGAACTCATAATTATTTGCTATTAACAAATTTCCAAATGAGTTTAATTAAAATGTGATCTCATAGATGGACTCCAACTAGGCCCCAAAATCCGATCGATTGATTTCACAGGCGAGATTCTGTGTTCTCATTTCCCAGATGTTCTGGGCAGTCTCGAAGGAGCACATTACCTTCATTAAACCGACAATTATCTCGCATAATGATGTTACTTAACTGGTGGACACAGTGTCTGGTCAACTCAGGTAATGATAGCTTAATTTAAAGAGGAAAATTAATTTTCCAGGAATTCCAAACAAAGACTCAATACCAAAAAAATAGGAGAGCGACTGAGTTTTCCTTTCTAATCTATAGAAGATATAAAGTTAATATGTTTGCTACAATCCGACTCCTTCGCTTTAAACCTAGCTTATCCAATTATATTTAACATTCATTCATCTTTTTTTCAGTGGGACAAGATTTCAATGGAAGCGAAGCATCATTCTGGTTCTCCAACCGACGCCATCGAGAACTCAAAGGATTTCCACGGCGAGTGTTAGTCGCGACCCATTCAGTAGGATGATGAAAGAGGAGGCATCTGAATGAGGGGTGGGGATCGGAAAAATACCCTGGCGTCGCACCTGGTCTCTTCTGGTTTGCATCATCTACCTGTACGTGATCCCAGAGATTCATTAGTTAAAGAGCGCGTGCTCATACCAATTTCTTAATTCCCTTTCCAATGCCCGCCTGTCAATAGTTTGACAATAATTCGACTCGATTCGTGTTGTTTCATCTCGTTTGTCACTTCCATAAAGGTATACAGATCAGCCTTCATCCTAACGATTTATAAAATGTTTTACTACAGCGTAGAATTAAGACCAGAAATCACTTTCTATTACTTTATAGCTAGTAATTATATCAAAGTTATAGCAAAGAAAAACTTATAGGCAAAAAAGTAATTAAAAGTCTTTAAAATCGACGATCTATAAAGTACTGATCAGTAACTTTAAATCTTTCAGTCCATTCTATACATTTAAATCCTGTAAGAGTTAAAGCTAAACATCCTATTATGAAGGTGTCCAGTTATTCAATTACAGTAAATCCTATAAGTCAGTGAATTTAAAATTGTTTTCATGAAAGCATTTTTTAAAATTTTATTATTATTATGGTATTCTTTCATATATAGAAAGCGGGAGCCGATATTCCTTAACAAAGCTAATGATATGGAAAAATTTTAAAAATTCGAAATTTTTGGTGTTCTGTTCTATTTAAAGGATGTTTACGAACTCTGTGTATAAAGTTTTAGACCTGGTAGATGACCTTATTTTGAATAAATTTTACCAATAATCTGGAGGTCGCAATGGACAGCAATGCATGCCTTGCAGCTTCTTGTCATTGAATTCCTGACACGGCCAAAAATCCCTGAAGCAACAATTGGCACCAGCTTCTCTTCCGAATCCAGGAGTAGATGTTCCACCACATTCGACACCACATTCTTCAGATGTTCTCAGATGAAGAAATCTAAAGGGTTTCGGGCTCATGTTCAACAGTTTGAAAACCTTTTGTAATTTTACAAACATGTAACACTTGGTTATTAAAAACGTTGTGAAATCTATATCCAGTTTTCTAATTTTTTCCGTTTTCTGGAAATGCATTAAGGAGAGAGACAATATTTTGAGAAAGTGTCAGACAGTCGTTCTATGTATGATGTTTGACTATTTTTTTATGTATCAAGGATTCATTTCCAATCCCCAGCTTATTGGCAAAATATATTCAAAATAAGGTTCTCTACTACCCATAAAAGTTTGTACACAGAGTTCGTAAACACTCTGTATATTGATAGATTACACTGCCTGCGATTTTTTAAGCGTTTCTAAGTAATTTTGGCACGCTAAATTCATAGACGCAATTAGATTCGATGTTTCAGATCTAGCTTTTGAGATCCGATATATGTGTCCTTGTTGGCTAAAACGTTGAAGACTTGCTGAAATCCTTTATAATCACTGCTGATTTCTTCATCTGTGTTATGTTGTGTTTCGCCAGAGGTTGATTTTTCTAAAACATCCTCTGGAAGCAAAGGTAGACTGCTGAATGTGGGAACCGGTATTTCTTTAGAATGCAGTGGAAGCCTCCTCGCTGAATCCAGATCAGGATATAGCCATTTGTGTCGATTGCTGCGATTGATTCTTTTGATATTTACGAGACAAAAATAACAGCATCGTGATGATTTTTAGGGTTTTATCATCATCTAAAACCCTATTAACGACGGTACAGATGTATGTAACATGTATGTCACACGCCATAACTTTTGAAAGGATTGACCTAGAGACTTGAAATTTTATACACACGTAGGCCCTATACAGAGGACGGAGCGAAAAATATAGCGAATCCTCTAGCGTGGACCAAACCATGTGTTTTTGTGGTTTCCCCAACTGCCTTCCTTTCAATGTCTATGGAGTTTTGATTGCGTTTGAGCAATTTGTGACGTCAGAGTTTGACTGTTTGACGTCAGAATTTAAAGAACTTTATTTGAAATATATAGCGAATCCTCCCGCTACTGCTCGTAACATTTTGATGCCATAACTTTTAAAAGAATTGACCTAGAGGCTTGACATTTTCTACACACGTAGGCCCTATACAGAGGACGGTGTGTAAAATATAGCGAATCCTCTTGGGTGGCCCGGGGCTCCTCAGGTGCCACTTGTATGAACTTAATGGTTCCTTTTTTATCTTTTGAACAAAGAGGGCAAAAATCCTGAAATTTCGTAAATTTGTAGTGCGATTCTAGAAAAATAAAACCAATATACAAGAAAAGTGATATAAGCCTCTAGGGCCCCGCCGGAGGTCCCGAGGCCCCAACTACAATTGAACCTATCACATTTGAACGGAACGACCTAGGAACCTGAAATTTTGTATATTTATAGTGTGGTACTAAAAAAATATAGCAAATTAATTAGAAATGTGATGTAGGCCTATGGGGCCCGCCAGAAGATCCCGAGGCCTCAAATACAAATCAAGTTATAACTTTTGAACGGAAAGGTCTAGAAACCTGAAATTTTATATATTTTTTGTTTGGTACTAAAAAATATAGCCAATATAGAAGGAAGCTGATATAAGCCTCTAGAACCCCGCCAGGGGCCTCGAGGCACCAAATACAATTGAAACAATAGCATTTGAACGGAAAGGCCTAGGAACCTGAAATTTTTTATATTCACTGTGTGATACTAAAAAAATATTGCAAATATACAAAAAAAGTAATATAGGCCCCAGCAGAGCCCCACAGGCCCCAAACACAAGCAAAGCTACAACTTTTAAACGAAAAGGTCTAGAAATTTAAAATTTTGTTTACTTATAGAAAATTACTTAAAATTTAGCTAATATACACTAAAACTGGTATAAGGCTCTTGGGTCTCGGCAGGGGCCCTGAGCTCCCAGTCACAAATCAAACTATAACTTTTGAACCAGAAGTCCATAAATCTGAGTTCTTGCATATTTATGGTGTTACTTAAAATTTTAGCTCTTATACACTAAACGTTATATAGTCCTCTGGGGCCCTAAACACAAACAGAGCTATAATGACTGAACGAAAAGGCTTAGAAATCTGAAAATTTGTATACTTATAGTAGTTTACTAAAAATTTAGGTAATATACACGAAAAACTTGTATAAAGCTCTTAGGTCTCCACAGGGGCCCTGAAGCCCAAATCACAAATAAGCTCTATCATTTGAATAATAAAAAGGCCTAAGAACTTGAAGTTTTATATTTTTACAGTGCGTTACTTAAAAATTATAGATAATAATATACAAGGAGACTGGTATAGGACTCAGGGCCCCTGGCGGCCTCAAATACAATTGAAGCTATAAAATTTGAACGGATAGGCCTACGGTTCTGAAATTTTGTTTAATCATAGTGCAGTATTTAAAAATTTAGCTAATCTATATTAAAAATTCTATAGGTCTCTTGGCAGGGGCCTTGAGGCCTCAATCTCAAATCAAGCTATAAATTTAAAACCAGAAGTCCAGAAACTGAAATGTTTTATATTTATGTGTTGCTTAAAATTTTAGCTATTACACACTAAAATTGATATACTTGTAGTCCTATGAGGCCTCGCAGGGGCCGCGAGGCTCCAAATACACATCAAGCTATAACTTTTATACGAAAAGGCCTAAGAACCTGAAATTTTGTATTAGTGCCCCTCCACTTTATAATAACATTTTGATGCTAAAACCCTTTTATCGTCGGATAACGATGCCTTAACTAATTTTTTGGTTCTCTTCAACTATTGGTTAAACATTTCCTCTTCCCATTTATACACTGTCGCAAATTTAAATGCATATTTTACATACGAAATGGGGAGTCCAAAACTTATCTTGGTGTCCCAATGGGACGCTAAAATATGCCATATATGCTATTTTCAAAAATTCAAAAATGGGTTTTCTATTATCTTTTAAAGTGTACACGCCACATATGTAACAAAAAGTGTCTGGATGATTCACACAACTACGCCTACATGTCGAAGCCATGTTCTTTTGTTGTTTTTTTTACAAAACGCAGCGTGTTTTTATTACTAAATATTTATTTTGTTTAAATGTAGAAAATTGCAAAAATATGCAATAATTCACACAATAACCCACGAGAAGGAGATATTAAGAAGGCTCTAGAAAATTAGGTAGTCGATAGGGGAGAGGTCCGGAGAGTACGGGGGGTGTGGAAGCACCTTTTAGCCCAGAACCTGTAGCGCCTGCACGGTCGTTCGTGCAACGTGCGGACACGCGTTGTCACGTAGCAGAAGGACGCTTTGCGATGCATAAGTGCAGGTTGTTACTGACACAGTTTTGTGTTCATACCATGCCGTTCACGACAGTAGGTCGCAGCGGTGATCGTCTCCCCCTGCTGCAGGAAGCTGTAATGCACTACTCCACGGATGTTCCACCAAACTGTTCATGTGGGACCCATTTATCCTGCTTTTTCACCTTGTCGATGCTCCTAAGGTGTATACTGACAGTCGAAACTGACACAGCATGATCCCCTGCAAAGTCACGAACAGTTTTTGACGAGTTCTCTTCCATAGATCGCTTCAGATCAGCGTCATTCAACACGTTGGGCGGTCTGCCGCGTGGCTGATTTTCCAGGTTCGTCAGTCCCGCCCGGTATTTTCAGAACCAACTTTGGACAGTACGTTTGTTTATGGTTCCTGCACCCAATACCTTATTGATGTTTCGAGAGGCGTTGGATGCAGTGTGGTTCAACCTGAAGTCGTAATGCATTATTACACGTAATTCGTATGAAGTCATGACTATCTTCGCTTGGATCCAAACGCTATTAAATATCATCGCAGACATGCAAATTTCATAAATTTGTTATGGGTACTTTCTACTAAATATGGAAACCATGTTGAAGCGCGGAACTCTCCTCGAAATCCGACATTTGATATGCAACGACCTGATATCTGCTATTGAAGGCATCTTAATGGGTAGTGTCTTCGATAGTGTAGGGGAAAGACAAGGATAGATAGTAATTTATTTATTTATTTATTTATTTATTTATTTATTTATTTAAATCAAAAAGAAACCTTATGTGGATAGTGATAATGTAAGGAGAAAAGAAAAATACTCTTTTATCACAACAAAACAGGAAATAAAACAAAACGACAAAATAAGAAATAAAACAATACAACCTGATACTGGAAGCGCTTTTCGAAAGTTTTGCTTTCATCATTCAGCAGCCAAGGAGCACCTCAGAAGACTTTTGAGAGAACTGACTTGGAAGATCGACAATCGAACAGTGAAGTGTACATTTCTTTAGATGGGACGAAAGCAACTCTTTCACAAAGCTCATCGAACCAGAATAAATTCCAAATGAAATACACTAAGGTAGTCAAGAAGCCTAACCAGCCTAAGCAGTCTTCCATATTATACAAAAAAGAAAATAAGATTGACGATTGTCAGAAACAAAATACAAACGAAATAAAAAGAACAACGAGAAAGAAGATTATCACATCTTCCAGTAGTCCGGGCAAGAAACATTGCTGATGTCTTCAAAGTTGATGTCAAGAATGTGCCTCGGTTTTTGATACTTCATATACCACTTCATATCCATTGAGTTCTTCAGTATTCCAGTCACAAGGTCATTGTCGTGAATCTTCATCTTCTGCACAATAATCAAAAGGAGGTCCTGTATACATTTTCCGATATGGACAATGTTTAAACCTGAATGGATGGATTGGTTTTTTACAGTCCTTCTGTCAAGCTGGGCAATGGTCCTCAGAGTAACATTCTGGAATTACTGCAGCTCGCTCCATCTGCTTCTACAGATAGTAGTCGCCCACGCAGGCATGCCATAGAGGAGTTGGTCCGAATAATCAACTTGTACAGAAGTAACTTATTTTCGATGCTGAGGGTGCTGTTCCAGCCCAGGAGAGCTATGAAACTGTACTTAGCCCTCTTCGCTTTGTTCAGAGCGTAGGTCACGTGACGATTCCGTGAGAGTCTTGAGTCGACGATAACGTCAAGATATTTATAGTTGTCTACCCAGTCCAGTTTCTTACTGAATAGAACAAGAGAATCTGGAGGACGCTTGAAATTTCTGTTGAAGTACATAGCCTTGCACTTTCCGACAGAAAAGGTTCAAGGTTCAATAAGGTTCAGCTTCCAGCAGTTAAACCAGTCTTTGAACATCTTCAAGGCGTGCTGTAGACAAGTGATAACGTGAGCCGGCTTTGTGCCCATGTCATAATGGCAGTATCGTCAGCATAGAAATATAGATTACAGTTTTTGGGTTTCGGGAAATCATGCACAAAATAATTAAAAAGCACGGGCCCGAGGACAGAACTTTGAGGGACACCGGCCTTTACAACACGGGGCGTGGATAGATTTTCACCAACTTCAGCTTGGTAGGACCTGTCGGTGAGAAAGGATTTCACCATCAAAATCAAATCGGGAGGGAACCCGTCTCTAATCATCTTGTAGACAAGGCCCCCATGCCACACTTGCTCAAAAGCTTTACTGACATCGAGGAATACCACTCCGTAGTAACTGGAAAGGTTCAAGGGGGTGCTCAGGTCTTCTACAAGCCTCCATATCTGTGTCTGACAAGAGTGGGTGGCACGAAAGCCAAACTAATCTTTCCGAAGTAGATCATTGGCGAGACAGTGGTCTTGGAATCTGACGAGGATCGTTTTCTCCAAAACTTTAGACATTGAGGGGAGCAGACTGACTTGGAAGAGAATTAGCTGAGAATTTATAACGAACGAGAACCAATAAGGAAACAACTAGAAGAAAATTTTAATGGTTAGCCAACCGGGACACCCATTGGATAAGACGGGAATCACCAATGGAGCCCATGTCTGAGTCTGGCAGAACGTAGCAAATCCAACTGCCATGGGAGGGGCTTAATAAGATGCTGGAGGATTTCTACAGTCATTTGCAATCATACAGACTGCAGTACTTCCGGAATTTGGTATATGATACTTGAGGAAGAATCCATTCGTTTGAGATGCCATCGAGGTGATTCCGTAAATTTCAACTGCGAATTTAGTGGCCAGGTTAATAGTTTAATCTTAACTACAGTATTTATGGACAATTCTAGCAGTATGTCGCATTGTCGGTGAACGGGCTTCAACAAGGATGCTGGAACTTAACGTCTACTTCGGAATCTACGGTTTGTTGGACTGTCGTTTTAGAAACTTTCTGTTGAGTCCATGGTTCATTTCGATATTCAGTTGTCAACAGTAGCGCGTCGATTGATTCTGAACAATCATCCTGACGTTCATCTCCAGGATCAATAGTCCTTGGGGTTTCTCAGGGTACGTCGTCAGACCTGTTCCACTTGTGCACTTTTGTACTTGTCCACAGATGCCAACATGAAGGTTTATATAATTTCAGAATGATACATTAACATATGCGCAGTATTATATCATAGGGTACTTACGGGAATAGGCATAGTTATGTGATTGGGACATTAATTGTTACTAGAAGGTATCCGGCTTCACTCGGATTGGTTGAATATAGCGAAACATTATTTAGGGTCAATTTAGAATAACTAACGTTTTTTTTGCCAAATTTAACCAACAGTATAGTAGGTTACAAATATTAATAATTAAAATGTCATTATGCAGTTAGTTATCTTCCAAAATCCTTTTGTAGATAACATTTTTTGCTAATATGCTAGGGGCATAGATGCAAGGTTTTCTGGAGATCCAACGCCTGAGCATGCTATGTACAGTTGTCCATGTGAAAAGCACGGTTATCCAATTTGTCTTCCGCTACTTTTAATGATTGTCCTTGCGCTTAGTTGATTGTCTTAGCAAATGCAAGCCGAACAGAAAATGGATTCGTTTGAAAGAAAATAGACTTATCATTTTTTTGAGTGGAATGTAAAAGATCAACACTTAACCAGTCTTTTTTTGCACAGTCAGTGAGGATAGTAGCTAAAATTATGTGGTCTTACATAATCTTCACGAACTTCTACTTCTATTGTAAAGCTGTGTTGGGTTAATAATGCACAACAGAATAATAAGAGAACCAACTTAGAGTTCAATACAAAGTTGAGGCAATCCAGGAACTTCTTGAGAATTAAGAAACTCGAATCGAAATCTTGTCGCATCTTCATCTTCAAGATTTTTATCCACTGATGTGTTAATTAATTATGTTGACACCGTCATTTCTTGTAGCAAGTATGGCGCTCTCGCATAACCATTGACGTTATCGACTATTTCTGTAATTTTGTTAAATATCTTGAAACACCTTGTCTTTAGCTGATCTGGATTTGAACCAATAGAGAATTTGGCGGAAAAACAATTCACATCTTGCTAGATTTTCCCTTCTCATCTCCAGGATTTGCTGAAAAAATCTTTGCTTGTGGGTCATTTTGCAACAGTGCTCGCATGGGTGTTTTCACCTCAAATTTGACACTTTACGCCAAAATGTAGATTTCTTAGGGCAAGCATTAATTTGTTCTGAAAATATTAATAGGTAGTTAAAACCCTTCCCAGTCTATGTTAAAGTATCATGCAAAGCTTGACGCCCATCCGTTTCGTGGTTATAGAGATTATCGCAAACATGCACGCAGATAGACAGACAAATGAACACACACGCTCACAGAGATTGATTTTTATGCCCACTGTAGGCGAATATAACCAATAAAATAAAAAATAAGGGTAAGGGGATGGGGTATCTTTTTTTATTTTTTTTCCCCTTGAAATGGGATGGGTGGCCACCTCGTTTAATATGCAGTTGATTATTCACTCGTTTTGCGGGGGCAGGACACCGAAATCCATTCCAAAGTAGTTAAAAACCTTTCCCGGAGTATGTTATGGCATTATGCAAAGTTTGAAAATACCAATTAAACGTACAGTCGGGTGCATAAAGGTTTTGACCTAAGTCAAAATTGTTCGGCTTCCTTACAATACTTCAATTCAATGAGGTTACTTTTTCCAGGTATCTAGTCGAGCACGCTTACTATGGAACGATTCCATTAAGTTTTTGCTTAGCATCGGGGGAAGGCAAGTTTTATGTCATGTGCTCAACTATGTCGACAAAAAGATTATTTTGGCTGTTCTGATGAGAATTTTTGTTTTATTAATAATAAACTAATCTATTTGGTTAATAGTGTAACATAAATGGTGCACAGTATGGATATAATTATATGCGTGATCAAGAGATAAGCTGATGCAGCGTTCGTTGTCGTGTGATGCGGAAGTGATTTACAGGTGTAAGTGGAAGCTATTTTCTTTTGACTGCTTGAAAGGTTACAAGTCTCATTTTTTGTATATTTTGTGTATATAAAATAATCAGCGACAACTATGCCAAAACCATCCGAAAATTTTTTTAAAATTTATTATATAACTAGATGGATCCCGTCATAATTTGAAGGAGAACAACCCATCTTATTATTAATCCTCATCTCTTTAATTAAAAAATAATAAAATAAAAAATTGTCAGAGCTGAAATATCTCATTTTGCACAAAGAATAAGAAATGAGTTAATACATAAAATCAAAATAGTTTTAAACTAAATTTCTCTGAAAGTATTAAACTGAGACATAAAGTGTCAGTATAAAATGATCAGTTTTTAAAGCTCTTTCTAACGATATAACATTTAACATAGCATTTTCAGAGTTTTTCAGTAGTCACAAGGAAATGTCATAAAATGATCAAGGCAGAATTTTCTTTCTGCAAATCTTTAGTTTATTCGTGACCACCGATAGAGAAGGCCTCCGCAATGAAACTGAATACATTGTTACATCAACATAGATAGTGCAAATTTAGGGCTTATTATTGGTAGAAATACGAATAACAATGCACTATCTATGTGATGCAACAATGTATTCAGTTTCATTGCGGAGGCCTTCTCTCTCGGTGGTCACGGTTTATTTAATTCAAAACAATGATTGAATATTGTCTCATTACAACAATCCCTGGCTTCTGATGGATTGTCATAACTTTCTTTGTTGGCTTCAGATGCCCATGCGCAGAAGTGCCAATTTTGCTCTTCAAAAAATGCTTTGCGTTTTAATATACAGGGTGTTTTTGAATTGAGTACAGATTTTTTGGGAGATGATAGAAGAGGTCCTTAGAAGTATTTTTTGTCATATGAACATGGGGTCCCCGCAGCTCCGTTTACTTACAATACTGCATTGAACAATCAAATGACACCGGGACGCAGTGTGCGTTGGTAGGCCAAGATTATTTTATTTTTAACAATTAACACAAGCAACCTACTGTATGACTTTTACAGTAATTGTTCGAAGAGCGCCATTTACATATGGACTAATCGTATTTTACAAAGGGGTTGGATACCATGGAATCTCCTTGACAAAGTTTGTCCTAAGATTTTTCAACAAACAAGCATGTGCACCTTGAAATTTCTTTGCAAACAATTACTTTTCAATTGCAGGTTCATATGACAAAAAATACTTCTAAGGACCTCTTCTATCATCTCCCAAAAAATCTGTACTCAATTCAAAAACACCCTGTATATGATTATATATTTTAATAGTACAGAATATTAAATGATTTGAACAAAAGAGGATTTTTGTAAAGGTAACGATGGTATGAATTAGTGTATATTTTATTAAAAACTAAAATATAGAGAAAAGCATGCCGTAACAATTAACATAAAAAGTTTTTTAAACCCTCAAATAAACAGATCAAATTGCACACTTGGGTGAAAAAAATTTAATCTGTTTATGGTGTTCTTTACATACACCGTTTAAAACTTAAACGAAGTCAAAAACGCGATAATGAACAAAAAAAAATAAATGTCTATCCATATCGGATTTGAACTCTGCCATTCGAGGCAGCCGCTATCGCTTATTATTGTCAGGAGAGAGCCCGTGACGAGCACATCCCAGGCGTATACCTGCTACCCTATTTTCATTAAGAAGGGACAGGTCCATTCTAATCTGCCATGACTCCTAGTACAAGTACCTGATTATGCAACCGATCAACATCCGCTAAGCTCAGCCCCTACGGAGCAGGTAAAAACCTTTTTGCACCCGACTGTACATACATTGAATTGCCAAAATATTAATATTACTATGAGGACCTGATGCGTCGAATTCTAGGTCACACGACAAATTTTATGTGATATTGTTCAAAAGTGACAGATTAAATGATTTCAAAAGTTGACTAAATGGTGGACTGAATATGGATTGAATATGGTGTTATAAAAGGAAGTACATATGTATATTTTAAAAAACGATGAAAAATTAATATGTAAATTTTTCTTATTAATATAAATTGTTAAATAATCAGTAAATAAAAACTATCAGGTCATTTAAAAAGCTCTTGTGTATTTTCAGTGATACATTTGCACTCACAAAACTTATAAAGGTATTCAATTTACTCCTCAAAATCAATAACATGTTTCCAAATGGAATGGTAATGTGCAAATCCCATGTCCTTTGGTAGAAATCTTTGATTTTGGAGATGAAAAAGGCTTGCATCTCTATTTTGAGGTATGACGATGTCTAAATGTCGTATGGGTATAGATCCAATGATCTAAATAGGTGTTAATTAGCGGGAGAGATGCTAGGCAAAGCTTCCCTCAAGGGGCATAATTTATTGAACAAGTCTCTAAAGCTGTGTGCAATTTACATTATCTTGTTGTAGTAGTAGTACGGGCCCTTTGCGATTTACCAATGCAGTTTTTTGGAGGAGTTTCTGATGAGCCCGTTGGACGGTTTGACCTTGCTCTAAGACCTCACTTTGTTTTTGGATGTAGATCCTGCTTTTGAATCTTTCTAGTAAGTTCCGTGGTAGTAACCATTGGAGGATCGATGAAAATTATTGTAGAGGACCCAGTTTTCATTTTTCATTAAAAGTTGTAATGACTCTGTCTAGCAGTGGCACTTTGTGATGGCGTTGGAGCAATGAAGAGCGAGTGGTCAGGCGTTGTACTTTATTCATTTATCCAGTTTTTTGATTTTTTTTTCCAGTATGCGAAGATGGTTACGCACAGTTCCCTCTATCTCAGAGAGTTTTCTGGCTAATTCATGACAGGTCTGACGTGGATTAGCTTCAATGAGTGCCTTCAGTGTATCTTCATCAACAGCAGGAGGTCGTGCAGAGCGAGGGTTGTCTGCGAGGGATTCATATCCATCCCGAAATTTCGAAAACAAAACCGAGCTTTTCTTTTTAATAACGCATCTTGTCTATACGCTCGACATACGTTTCTTCATGCCTCAGTTGTATTGTGACCCAGTTTGAATTCAAAAAGTAATGCTGCTCCAATTTTGACTTCAACAGCACCATTGTAGAATCTCATTTACCGTTTTTTATTGCGATAAAATAGTTTATTTAAGATTCTTCTGAACGGAACAGGTGTGAGGTTGCAAATCATATTGGACAATGCCATCTCACTGTCAAAGACCACTTTTTAAATGACCAGACATTATAAAGTTCCCAATTGTTCCTATTCTCTACTGATATGAAGAACATTATCATTGTATGTATATTTTAAATTTTGCGCCTGGCATATTTCCGCAACCAGAATCTTTCATTACACACAAATAGACGTACAGTCAAGCTTATGCGGATCCGGGTTAATCCGCCCTCGGATAATCGTGAGTCGTCTGTAATCCTTTCTAAATAACAAACTGAAATGCATTAATAATTTCATCTGTTCAGGACCAGGTATAGATATTGCATACCAATACGGAATATATGGTATTGTTACCAGATATGCTTTACCTGTTACCAGAATTAATGTAGGATGAAGCTTATCTCTATCCTCTTAAAATGTTTCAAGTTTATCATAATAATGGTAGGTGGTAATAATGATATCTAAAATAGATGCCACGTGCCAAAATGATCCGAACGCGTATCTTCAGAGGAAGGAGATAGAAACGAGAGCGATACGCAAGAAACTCAGATAATCTGAGTTTGTTACGTGATCAGGAAAAAAAAAACAAGAAGCAACGACGACGATCGGAGGTGGGAGAAGGAGGCTCTCATGATTCCGCCAGAGAAGGGAGGAAAAGCTTCTTCCCGAGTAATAAGCTGGCGCTTGAACGAGAGAATATCGGCAACTTCTCGACAACCACCAACGCGTTTGCTAAAGCTACGGGAAGCTGTCGGAGGAAAAGTCATTCGAAAGCGGCCGGCGTCGGAGGCGTTTACAAAAGAGTAAAAAGTGCGCAGAACACTCATGGAGAGTCGACGGAGCCGGAGAACAGTGCGACGGGAACTCAACTGCAACTCGTAAGCTTAAATTACACTGGTGCTCAAAATTAACAGGACAAACACATTTTTGTGGATTTCTCTAAAACTACTGGACCGATTCCATTGAAATTTGGTAGGGTAATAGAATAAGCTAACACGAGTAATTATTGAACATAACTTTCAAACCATGCTCATGAAACTATGGAATGTCAAAAACAAGATTGCATTAAGGGTCTTTTTAGGAGGCTAATAGGGTGTATGGTCACCTCTAACAGCAATACAGCTCTCACAGCGATTCCTCATGCTGTTTATGAGGCTGTTAATGAGGTGTTGGGGCAAGGAACCCCACTCCTCCACCAGGGCAATTCGTAGCTCCTGGAGGGTACTGGGAGAAACCTGGCGAGCTGCAATTCTCCTGTCGGATTCAGATCTGGAGATCTTGCTGGCCATTCCATCCTTTGAATATCCTCCTCTTCAAGTTATTCGTCGACCAGCCTTGCCCTATGTGGACGAGCATTGTCATCCATAAAAATGAAATGGGGACCAAAGGCACCCCTGAAGAGCCTTACATAGGGTGCTAAGATGTCGTCCCTGTTCCTCTGAGCATTCAGAGAGCCTCTCTCAAAAACGTGGGGGGTCTGTGCGTCCGTCCAACATGATGCCGCCCCAGACCATGACACCACCACCACCATAGTGGTCAACTTCCGTGATGTTAGAGGGATTGTAGCGTGCTCCTGGTTCTCTCCAGATGAAAACTCGCCGGGAATCCGTGCTTAGACTGAATCTCGACTCATCATTGATTGTGCTTGGGTCTAGGGCTGGTGTTGTCTGCACCAAGTCAGCCTGGCTCTCCTGTGTCCTGGAGTGAGTGGGATGCAGACCGCTAGTCTCCTGGCATACAGCCCTCTCTCATGAAGCCTCCGGTAAACAGTATGCCTCGAAACAGAGGTTACTGTAGCAGACGAGAGCTCGGCGCCTGGCTGTTAGAGCAAGATACCTGTCTTCTTGCCTTGAGGTAGCCCTAGGGCGACCTTGCCCTGGTCGTCTGCATATCGTCCCTGTCTCTTGGAACTGTCTCCATAATTCCGAGATGACATTTCTCGAAACATGAAAAAATCTCGCAACTTCTGCTTGGATCTATCCAGCCTCCAATCGTCCCACTGCTCTCCATCTTTCGGAATCTTCTAACCTTCGGTGATGTTCCATCTTTCCGTAAAATGGCTAGAATGTCCAAAACTTACACGCAGCCGCCTTTTAAAGCGATATCACAAAGACGGTTATTTCGAAGTAGCTTAATTTACATATGCAAATAAGGACTTGAACGATTATTATTGGTTAGTAGTAATCCGCATTGTTAACTTGCTTCAACCCCCAAATTTCAATGGAATCGGTCCAGTAGTTTTAGAGAAATCCACGAAAATGTGTTTGTCCTGTTAATTTTGAGCACCAGTGTATTAGCTAATAAGAAACTAGCTAAAGTTTCTTCGTGCGAGACGAGCCGTGCTACAATTCCTTGGCTGAAAAGGACTGAGCTCGCTCACTCGGAGTGTTCCATATCTTCTACAAGGAAATCCGACAGCGACTGTAAGACTCTTACTAACGTTAATTTTGCCGCTCCACATTGAGACACGAAAGACTTTCCATATTGTTTGTTTTATCTGCGTATGGGACAATTCTTTGAAGCCAACATAGTGAATGCCTGTGCGGAGTATTCCCCTGTGCTATGCTCAGTTACCTCAGCGGAGACGCGGGAGGCTTTATGGTAAATCAAACCATTATCTACTGAAATTACTTTTGACTTTACCTGTGAAGAAACTAAACTGTTACATATTATTCGACTGGTCCTTATATATCCGTTTATGGGACTTTTGGGTTACCGTTGTGGACCCATGCCTTCAGTTTTCTACTATACACATTCTGAGAACCCTGCTGTGACTGTGTTTTAATATTTATTAGCACTGTTAAACGTTCCTCTTCTCGTTCATTCCGTCTAGGCGACCACGAAAGATCAGCGCCTGTCATCCTTCCCATCTGCAACATATGATTCTACACGATCTCGTCATTGTTTATCCGACCCAGTCAACTAACCAATTAGTCGACGTGCGATTTAGCTGCTAGTAAGGCGTTTGCTGGTGAATGTTCGTCTAGCTGCTGCTATTATTGTGTTATGTGCAGTGCTACATATCTGTTAATAGTGCTTCATCTGAATTTATACTATTACTCCACGGAGACTGTATTTAAAATTAATCTTGTGTTCTAAGTGCATTGTCGTCGAAAAGTGTTCGTCGTTATTCAGTGCGCCCGATAGTTTGCTTGTGTGTGTCCTTCGTTCGACAAGTAGCTCGACGAGGAATGGTGTGTGTTCGTCGGAGAGCGCGATACTTGCAATTAAGAGTTTCCGTCTGAAAGCATCGCACGGGAAAGACATACTTAGTCCTTTTTTTGTGTGTCATCAATGAACTTGGACCCTCGTTAAGTCTCAGCGAGGTCCAACCAACCACTGTTTCTTATTTAAATTTTGACTTTATATTTCTAACTCAAGTTATATCTACTGCGTTAATAAAGCCTTTAGTTTTGCCTAAGTCTAAGTTCCGTCTCTCTCTCTCTCTATCTCTCTCTCTCTATCATTTTTGCACCTGACAATGGAAAAGCCTTTGTAGTTTCCTTTTCTAATTAACTTCTTCTATCCGCGATACCTCTCCTAAAGTCTTCTTTACAATAATTGCTGAAATTTATTGGCGAAATTTCTCTTATTCCTTAGAAAATGGCTGTGGAGTTAAGATCACAGAATGAAGTCATCGAATGAAAGACTCCCACAAAAACAGCTGCGAATCCCATTTCACGCCTAAACTTTTTGACTCTCGCTGTTTCTTTTTTCTTTATTTTTTTCTTTTTTTTGCGCCTTTTTTCTTCTCCTTGCTTCGTCAAACAAAATTACCCGCTTCTTTTGTGTCATTCGACAAGACGAGGTGTTTTAGTGTGGAATTATTGTTCTTTGTTTACAGAATACGAGGAATCCGTGAGCCCCAGCTGTCAGTGATACGGTCCCTCGGAGAAGGAGGGAAATTGTGCAGGGTGATCCCCTTTTCGAATATGTTTGTTAAAATAATATACAGCACAAAAATATTAACAACTGCAACAATAAAAATGGAAACTGACGGAATAATTTTAATAATATCATTTGCTCTTATGATTGCATGGAAGAAATAAGTTGAAGCATGGTGCATGATATATGCGAACTGGCTTCCCATACAAACATCTCTCCTCTCTCTCTCTCTCTCTCTCTCTCTCTCTCTCTCTCTCTCTCTGTATAATATTAGTTATTACCCAATATTACGTGTAAAGCTTCTTAATCTACAATAACTGCTGAAAATGACTAACTACCACCAGCTAGAATGCATGAATCCAATCTTCTCCTCATTGATGGCCGAACTCTTTCAAAAAAAATCGATCTTCTCTCTTTAATCTTATTCCATTACACCCATCAACTATGACCAATCTTCTCAAAAAAAAATAAAGATTGCGAGTGCAAAAAGCAGCCATTTTTAGCAATCATAATGTTGTTAAAAGATATTGTTTTTGTCAAAATATATTTTTCGACGTGTATCTTCAAAACTAAACAATATTCCGAAAATCATCAAAGAACAAAAGATTCTTAAAATAATTCAAAGAATTCCCCTTGAATTTTTGCCGCATGTTTAGTAAAAACCCCGTTTACAACTATGAAATATTCAATTTCTTAATGTTTCATTACATTGTTTCAGTTTTGTACTTAAATATGATATGACAGAAACCTTCTAATTAGGAGAGACCAGAGATAATTTTCAGTTTTTATTTTTTTTATTTTTTTTGTAAACCTTTAGAAATTTCAAAGCAGTTTGAAACAACAGCTTATTGTTGTTTTTAAAAATGGCCACTGGTCATTTTCATATATGAAGTGTATGTCCGTAAAAAAAAATTTTTTATTTGACTATGTGAAGATATCTCAATCTGCCCAATATTGAGTTATAAGTTTTTACTATAAGAAGGCAGTGAAGATTCCCGAGAAAAAAAGATCTCAGTTTGGATGATTGCTCAAACGTGGCGCCCAAGCATTAATCTGAGCCTCTTAGTAGAAAATAATGAGCCAATTTATTTTAGCAAACAACTGTGTATTAAGAAATTTCAATAAACTTTTGAGAATGTGAACAATTAATTAAAAACATTTCAACAATTAATTTAAAACAAAAACGTGAAATTTCACAAAATGACAGGTTTAATGAATTCAAAAAAATGAATAAAATATTTCTTAATACACCAATAATATCTACAATGAGCCAATTTTTAAAATGTCACTTTTTTGTTTTTTTAATTATTTGTTGAAATTTTAAATTTTCTAAGTTATTCAATTATTCACTTCAATGTATCATTGTAATTAGTATGAACGTACAAATAACAGGAGTGGAAGAAATGACATTTTGATGTTAAAGAAATTGGAACTTAAGCTCCATAAGGCTTCACTTGAACAGCCTGAAATTAAATGTTTAGGATAATATTTCTGTTGTTAAATTGAACTGAAAAGATGGTGAGAATTGACCTTTCCTCTACATATTTTGTTCAGCACAGTTAATTGCTTTCACTGTACTTGTTGCATGTGCTTACAGTGTATCAACTTGCCCCACTTAACACTATTATGGTTTTCTTCTTCTCTATAAAAACGTGCGGCCAGTACAAAAAAGAAACTAGCCAAATTTACTCACGTTTTCACCCCCGGTCAGGCTATTACTTTGAAGAAATCCTCCAAGTTCAGTTACAAGGCAGATTGAGACTGGAACAGCTACATGGAAATTTACTTCCCGTTTATTGTGGTGTAATTAAAACAAGAACGAGCATGCACTCGGTTTGAAAACGAAGAAGGATCGTTTCATTGGTGACGATTTAAAAAATTTACGCACAAGCATTGTTACGTAAAACACGATGTATCAACGTGTCTCCGTATCAACTCATCCCAGTATCCCCTTTTAATTTTTATCAGATCGTGCACATAAAAAAATTTCCAGTCTGATGACTTTATATGCAATTGGTAATAAAAAATAATGGAATTGATTTGGGTTTGTAAAATGGTATACAGGACCTTACTAGAAATGATAACATTGTTGAGTGGAATTTAGATAATAAAAATGAAGATAAAACTGTATATATGTATTTTTGCACAGTTTTTATTCTAAACAATGGACACAATTCTCTTCTTTGCGTTTATAAGTCGAGCGCTAATGGATCGCTTCTCTCACCCTCTTCGCGCCTGTGTGGCGCACGTGCCTCCAAACCGCGAACGCAATTTTTTGGGACTTTCTTGCCATTTCGAAGAAACACGAGCGTAACATCGACACCATTCGATTCGATCAATTTGCTCAGCTGTAAATAAATCTCCAGCTCCCTAGAGGAGAAATTAAAGAGAAAAAGGAAGGTTGTTGGAGGGGGGATAGGTGAAAAGAGGGAGTTGGTCCGTCTGTACACAAGAGTGTCGCCAAATCACAGCCTTGCTTTCAGATGTCGGTCTTGTTGAACATGAACCATCACAAGACCACCTTGTGATAGATAGACGAATGGCGGTGACGTCACCTTCGAGGGAAGAATGGAGCACGAGGAATCCCTCCGGGGCGTCAGTTGGTAGAAATCGCCCTTTGTTCGTGTGTGCGCACACTCTCTCATCTATCTCGCGGGTCTCTCAACCATTTTTGCACCTGCTCAGGTGGAGGCGCCGTCGGGTCACGAGCCGTTTTGTTTTCCCACCGCACCACTGACGACGACCAACAACCACGGCGACCTCGCAACGACCTCTAAAAATTGTCATCCTCTTATCTGCCCTTAGCATCGGAAAGGGGTCTTTATTTCGACTCTTAGTTCTTATTTATTTTATATGTTTTTTATATACTTTTTATTATATTATTCATCTTACTCTACACCACCTCACGCCTATCTTTTTTTAAATTTATTTTTCTTTTTTTTTTCTTCGTATGCTCAGTTTATCTTCTCTTTCTAGCGGACAGACAAGACCGGCTGACAGCCCCAGCGTGAGTTATGGTGCCTCTCATAAAACAATGAAGACCCAAAATGGTTCTTTTTTCTTGCAATAATTAATAAAAAACAACGTGAACTCAGCTTTTTTAAGCACCTAAATTAATAAGAGAGGGACACCAGGAAACAATTTTTATCTCCAAACGAGGCATATATATTGTATATTAGATAAAAAAAAAAATCACTTAATATAAAAATCCATCATTAAATTTATGGAAGTGAATAAAATTCTCACGAATTTTTTACACATCTCTGCTAATTGGAAATCCTTCAAGAGCCATTTCCCAAAAAAATCGTTTTTAATGAGCTTGTTATTTATTAATATTTTGGCGCACACAATGAAGTCACTTGCAGAATGAAAGTGAGTATATAAACTTCTACATTTGAACTAATTTAGTCGTAAACATCTCGTTCCGATAACGCTTTTTGGCTCGATCATTCACAATGCGAGTAATGGAAGTCTGGTATGAAAAACGAAGAAGTGCTTGTTCTATAAAAGCATATATAAAATTTATAATTATCGCACGTAAATGTGAAAATTTTTTGAATCCACATAATTCTGCCGTTTTAATCAAACCCATTATAAAGTATTGCTTCGTAACATTCCAATAACACGTGTCTTAAATTTAACTCGTAGAAAAATTATATCAACTCGTGGTAAACAAGTTGATGAAGTAAGGAAACGTCTTGTTTTAATTGGAACATTCTAGGGGGAAAACTAGAATCTTCAAAGTTTCCCCTTTAAAATACGATGCAACTCCAGGAGCGTTCTGACCCATTTTTCACCGTTTTCCTACAGTAAAATCGTGGAAGATTACTGGACTTTAACGATTTAGAAAAATAAAAGACAGAAATGCTGGTCTTTATCAGGATGTCCCAAAATTCCGTCTAATAGTTTTTGTTTCATGTTGGAATGTTGGAATAACTGAACAAGTGAACTAATTTTGTGTGTTCTGCACGAAAACGAATGCAGATGAAATGCTCGTATCAATATCTGCAAGATTCAAAAGGGGCAACAACTTGCATACTATTTGTTGTTGTAATGTTTTTCCTACCTGAAAAAGGCTATAATATCGCTATAGTATTATACGTACTTATTCAGGCGTGTATTCAACTTGTAACATTTCAATACAGTTAACTCGCGATAATCCGACATTTGACAGTCCGACACCACGCTCA
This sequence comes from Rhysida immarginata, assembly GCA_023313115.1. Lineage (NCBI taxonomy): Eukaryota > Metazoa > Arthropoda > Chilopoda > Scolopendromorpha > Scolopendridae > Rhysida > Rhysida immarginata. The sequence goes on from JAHWFO010012523.1 coordinate 1,412,431, forward strand.
GTAGTCCGACGCCGCGTCGGATGACTGCCAATGAATATGGGACCCATGAATATAGTGTTTGGATCTCCGACATTGTTTGATAATCCGACACCCGCTCGGTCCCGTAACTGTCGGATTATCGCGAGTCAACTGTATTGTCTATGAGACCAGACTTTTGGAACAACTCTAGCTACCTTTAAGCCTAATTCAAATGCTCACACTTTATAACTCGAGAGCCGATATAAAAAAGAGGCATTGTACAGTTTAGTAATACAGAAGGAATATCTAATTTAAGGCAACGGGTTTGAAATCAAATCTAAATTAAATGATAACTATGCTTAGTATATACACTATAAGAACAAAGTTACCGAACATCCCTCCAAAATAATTGTTACATACATATATTATAATTTATATGCTTATGATGTCTAAGATTATAGAAATAGAAACATGCCTTTCTGGACTTATTCATGCTCTATGAGTCACTTAACAGAGCTCAATGAGTACCGTCATAAGATGCCACCTATTCAACAAGTTCGTACGCGAGATTTCTCTCGTCTGCAAACAATCTGTTCAACTGTGAGTGTCACCATTATCAAATGGAAATCTCAAGAAGCAATATCAGTGAAACCGTCAAGTGGTAGCACAGATGGACGTCGTCAAATTCTATCACTTGTTACAGGATGCAATCGAAAGTCTTCAGCTGAAACAATTAATACAGAGTTCTGAAATGCCACTTCCAAGCATTGCCAATATACGTAATCACTATACGTCGGGAACTGAGGACTCTAAGTTTCCATGGTTCCACAGCAGTAAATCAATACAAAATGATGTTTAGTGGTGTACGGCTCACCGAAACTGGACCATTGAACAATGGAAACATGTCTTATGGGGCGAGAAATTTCGATGCACATTCTAGAAATCAGATGGTTGTATTTGGGCTTAACTTTGCGGTCTACACTGTGAAGTTCATAGGACGCGGCCTCTCGATATGGGGTCATTTTTGTGGTTGGATTGGGACAACTTGTTTCCGTAGCAGGAACTATGACGTCTGCAATTTAACTTGCCAGTTTGGGCAATTCTGCATTACCAACATTGTGGCAGCAATCTGGAATTGGGTCATTCTTATATCACCATGACAATGCTCTTCAGGACGGACGCGGATATGCAGGTTGTGCACCGCACAAAGCGCCTCATCAAGGGAGACGCTATATCCCCACGGTAATTAATTGATAGTTTTTAACACTACAATCTAAAATAATTATAAAAAGAGTGAAATATAACTAAATATAAAAAAGTTAAAGAAATTATCTGGAGTTGAAAATATTTATTGGGGGCGCTGGAATTTAATTTGCACTGGAGACCCTAAACATAAAATTCTATTCAGGATCTCTGATTTGCACAAAGACGCCACGTATCCACGCGCCGGTTCTGATGCTCTGGTCACAACTTAAAATATGTGCAGAAAGGAATTTAGGAGAAAAGATTAAAATAATTGACTGGCCTGCACAGAGCCCCGATATAAATTCCATTGAATACTTGTAGGATGAATTGGAGCAATGACTACGTGCTAGGCTACATCGTTCAACATCTATGATTGAGCTCGTCAACTCCGTTTAGGAAAAAAATTCCTGAATCTATCTACCAAAGTCTTCTCTGAGAGTAGAGGCCGTAAATGGAGAATCTACACTATATTAATTTTTGCAAAGTCTTGGTTGCATAGCAAAAGTACCGGTGCCCAGAATACATTGTAGTACTCATTTTGTCCGAATATGTATTAAGCCTAAAATTTAATTTCTGTGTGTCTGTGTGCCTACCTCAGTATAAAATCGGCGTCTTTAAATGGTACCCACAAACCACTTATTTATTTGGATTCCGTTGGATACGTAAGGCGATACAAGGACCAGAGACTTAATCATTTGGTGTTTACGATAAAGTGCATTAGAAACTGATCGATTCATTGCAGAACTATGCTGAGAAGTCGAGTCCAAATACTCCGTTTCCTGATTTCTTAGCAACACTGATAAAGAGATAGCACTGTATACCTATTCACCCTCTTCCTTTGCAAAGAAAAATAAAATTTTCTCAAGTTCATACAATGTAGAAACGACGTTTCCGTGGTCACCAAGAATGACTCTCCTATTCTATCATGTGAATGACAACGCAGCAACATTGCGTTTCTCACTTTCAAGCCTGTAATTTATAAACCTATATGATGATAATTCGAATTTGTAAGGATGTCTGAATGCTTTTCATCCACTATAGAGCTACTAGCCTTGTCTCATAACGACAATTTACTTCTCTTCAACGAAAAATGCATCTCCAAAAGCGCAGGTGGCCATGCATTATTAAGTACCGAAAGGTGCTTTATGCTATCAGTGTGGGGAAACGTGTCTGTCTGTCTGTGTGTCTGTCTGTCTGTCCGTTTGCCTGTAACTCTTAACTCCTCCGAGGCTATAAAAGATTTTCAAAATCTGTTTTCGTGAGTCGATGAATATGGTTTATGGCACGAATCAATCACAAACATTATCTAAATCTGTTCACTAGCACGTGCACAAATGGTACATTTACGACTCCATCTAGCAATTTTCAATGGAGAGATATATTGAGCAATATATCAAACAAATCGTAATGACGAGTTAGAAGCGGATATAAATTACTATTTTCGCCAATTAATAAATATGGTTCCGGGAATGAACCATTTTGAAAATGGTTGAAATCGAAACAATGACACGTGCTCTAATAGTACCCTTATGACACCCTCAAAAATTTTCAGTGCTAAAATATGGCATGTAATATATCAAACGACTTGGAATGATGTGTCATGAATGAATATCACGTAAAATTAATGATATTCGAAATTGGTTTCAAGGAATCTGGTTTAGTGGCATCATTATGGTTCCTTGGAACTTTCAATGCTAAAATATAGCATGTAATATATCAAACGACTTGGAATGAGGTGTCATTGAAGGAATATAACGTAAAATTAATGATAGTCGAAATTGGTTTCAAGGAACCTGGTTTAGTGGCACCATTATGGTTCATTGGAACTTTCAATGCTAAAATATAGCATGTAATATATCAAACGACTTGGAATGAGTTGTAATGAATGGATATAACGTAAAATAAATGATATTAGAAATTGGTTTCAAGGAACCTGCTTTAGTGGAACCATTACACAGGGCAACAATGAAATTGCTTCTTAGTTGAAAGTAACCAATCTTGAATGAATTTAACGTGCTGAACACGAATATCACATTGAAAAAAGTTGATTGGCTCTGGTTGCAAAGATATTGACGTATTGTTATTTGTATAGTAGCATCTTTTAAGCCTGGAGAAATGAATGTACAACGCCCACCACTGGCAGAACTACACAAAATCATCATTCCTCCTTTACACATCAACCTCGATCTTGTAAAAAATTTGGTAAAAGCCGTGGTAATTCAAGCACCTACATGAAAAATTCCCTCGACTCAGACATGCCACATGTCGAACCGACTCAATTGAATCCAAAATTAAAGAGGGCGTTTTTATGGGGCCACAAAATCATCATGCATGCTTCCCACGATGTTTACAAACGAGAAGCTAAAAAAAACGAAAGTCCGAAGATGATTAAGGTATTCCTAATATGTATTATAATATTTACATATATACATTTTCCTAAAAAAGTCGTACACATTACTAAGAAACCGTAGCAAATTCTGCTTTTTCTTAGTTATATTTCGATTTCGTAATTACGCTGAACACCTGACGAAAGAGAAACACCCGACCAGGACAATCGATGAAGTCACTGAGATCCTGAAATACTCCAATAACCCAAAAAATACCCCCATACTAGAAGAATTAGAAATTTATAAATCACTAAACAAACCAGAAAATAAGAAGGCACTTTTAAATTCCCAACAATATTTCGACAGCTACCATCTCTTACGCCAGCTGGAAGACTTTTTGTAATTTATCCAATCGTAACCTGTAATGTTTCACCAATCACGAAAATTTGTCCTTCAATATGTTATGAATCTTTGAATATTTTGTCATGTTCGACCAATCACAAATATTTAGCCCTTTAATTTGTTTCTTTGTATTGTTCATTCAATCACATAATTTGTTCCCCCCCTTTTATGTTGTATTTTACGAGCCAATCGTGTACCAGAGATTGTGTATATCCCCTCTCTAATGCAGACTTGAGAAAGGCAGGTAATAAAGTCGAAACTAGTCGTCGTTTTTATAATGCAGTATTGTAAAACCTCTATTTTTTTCGTCAATTTGGAATGATATGTCATGAATGAATATAACGTAAAATTAATGATAGTTGAAATTGGTTCCATGTAACCTGGTTTAGTGGAGCCATTATGGCTCATTGGAACTTTTAATGCTAAAAAATGGCATGTAATATATCTAACTACTTGGAATGACGTGTCGTGAATGAATATAACGTAAACTTAATGATAGTCGAGATTGGTTTCAAGGAACCTGGTTTAGTGGAACCATTATGGCTTATTGGATCTTTCAATGCTAAAATATGGCATGTAATATATCAAACGACTTGGAATGATGTATCATGAATGAATATAACGTAAAATTAATGATAATCCAAATTGGTTCAAAGGTACGTCTTTAATAAATCATTATGGTCCATTAGAAACTTACAATATTAACATAGGGCGGTTTAAAATATTGTTCCGCGAATGGTTTAGTTTAACCTTTCGGTACTTGGTTATGTCATTCCTTAATGGTTTATTTCTTTATGATTTTCTTCGCAGGTTCAAAATTGAGCTACATATGCACTTTCATCTTTTTATATTCTTCGTGCGCAGAAAACCGTATGAGCCCTCCTCATTCATGAAAGTAAATACAGCAGTCGTTTAAGGTGCTAAATAAACCTTTACTGGCCAATAATTATAATCTGCTTGCATTCTTAAGTAAACATGCATCTGGCTATCATTTTTTTTACGGTGGGTAAGTGAGAGACACACCGGCGAGACAAAATATAAGAAAGCCCCCTTATTCTATTAGTAGATTCGCTTACCACCTCTTCATTTGCAAATACGCTTGTCGAATGAACCAATAAAGACAAGAAAGAAGGAGTAAAATGAGCAGACATTTTGTATACATTTAGTTTTTACTATAAGGTATTAATGTTAAATAACCGGTATATCAGTTAATAAAAAGTAAATATATATTGGCAAAAATAAATGCATGTTTTAATGATACGAATCATCCGGAAGCAGAACTCTTGGATAAATTTGTAGAAAACTCTTGAAGCAATAATCAGCGCTCTCGTTTTCAAGAGCTTCTGGAAATAAATATACACGAAATTCTGTTTGTTTTGCTTATCCGAGATGTTTGCAATTCTCCAAGTAATTTCATTTACGGCACTTGAGGAAATTTGCGGCAAATAAATTCTAACAATTTTCAGGTGGAGTCTTTGATTTAAAAATACGAGAATTGTGGACTCGGTTGCTCGCAAAGGATAGCAGTTTCAGTATTAATCCATAATCCGTAATCCGAAATTCTTGAAACTGCTTCAGGCTGAATGATCATTTGAAACTAAGAAGCTCTAAAAAGGAGCCGATCCATGCCTTACATAAAAACTACGTGTTGAGAGCGCTAATATAAACGGCCTAGATTTGCCGGATACACTATCCTACAATAATGGACCCTGCTAATTTACATGAAATCTGGCTTGCGCATGGAAACCATGCTTACATACCGGGTGTCCCAAAAAGGACTGATGGATTTTGAAAATCAATAAAAAAAAGACGGAATGCATAGATATGTATCGTTTGCAGCCTTATGCATAGGAAATCAGAGAAATTTATCCCAGCAAATTTCAAATTTAGTTAACATTTCTACCGAGAGATGGCGCTGCAGGCGATCTGTACCAGGTATAGTTAAAACGAAGTATTTCAGCTCGCCATTCCATAGTTCGTCGTCAAGCTGATAGCGTGTGCTGTTGAGATTGCAAGTCCGCTCTACCAAAATGGTTTTTTGCAACAGTCCTTGCAACATTTTCATACCGGTTTTTATTTTTTCATAGTTTTCAGCGCCACCTGTAGGTGAAAATGTTAACTAAATTTGAAATTTGGTGGGATAAAATTCCCTGATTTCCTAAGCATAAGGCTGCAAACGATACATATTTATCGCATTCCGCCTTTTTTTTATTGATTTTCAAAATCCATCAGTCATTTTTGGGACACCCGGTATAACAGCTGATGTGATTTTATGGTGTTGGTGTGTTCTTGTTACTTTCAAGAAGATAAGGTATCGTGTTATGTTTTGGCTACTCAGGCAGTGAGACACAGACATGAATGTGAATTGCTTTCCGTAGTCCGCACAGAACCATTTATGGGACGAGTTGGAGCGTCGAGTGAGGGTCAGAGAGCGCCACGTCCGAAATCCTACTGCTGACATGGATAGGTTCTTGCAGCAAAAATGGACTCAATTACCGGAAGCTATTTATCGCAACTTTATAGAAAGTATGCCCAGAAGGGTGGATGAACTAATTTCAGCACATAGAGGTCCAACAAGATATTAAATAAAATATCGGTCCCCTCTGCCTACCTGTGAACTGTCCCATCCATTATTGTAAGGTAGTGTAACTGACATTTACTTTATAAACGAATTAAAGTGAAAATATACTGTTATTAGTTCTTTGGACTTCTGAAAAATCACAAATCTCTAGATGATGACTCGTTTAGATTTAGTTTGACAAACTGAATATTTTGGAAAGGGTTAATCATAGTTCCGCTTGAAGAGAAGACAATAAACTGAAGATATATTAGGCTGTAGCAGAAATGAAGATACAGAGATGGGCAACATATTGAAATGTTTGTAATAGTCTTAAGTTTTGTTTATAAGTATTCAATATGTCCTCCTACTGCACGGCACACATCTAGCCGATAATCAAATTCCTGTCATACCTGGTGAAGCTTATCTGAAGTCACTTCACGAATGGCGACTGTTATTCGACTTTTTAGCTTCTCCAGATTTGCCGGAAAGGGGGCACAAAACACGGTCTTTTACGAATCCCCACAAGAAGTGACAAACAGTGAGGTCTGAGGATCGAGGTGGCCATAAAAAGGCTTTGTGTTGTGCGTTCGCCATCTTGAGAGTAACTGACGGGACCTCCCTACGTCTTCCAGATGCACCTTAGAGACCTCTACCGGCATTGAACAAAAATTTGGTGTTCGCCTCTTGCAAGTTGTGTGCGGTTCATTGACCTGCGACCAGTGGTTGCCGAGCTATTTACGATTGAAATGCGATAAACCTTTATGTTATACCCAGTACTTCAAACAAATCGTCAATGCAAAGGAGAAAAGGGAAGGAAAAATTCCGCGACGTGGACTCGAACCAGGGACCATGCCTATCGATGACTATCGACTCGAAGGTCGGAAATCCTCCTTAAACCATCAAATACCATAAGTTTATCTTCTCTTCGAGTTAAATTTTCATCAATTTATTTGATGGCTTAAGGGTAAGGAGGATTCCCGACCTTCGAGTCGAGAATCTGCTCTGCCGGTTGAGCTAATTTGTGACTTCAAGAAGTATGTATATTTGGACACATTGTAACAGCTTCGCGATTTATTGTCCGCGATAGCTCAATTGGTAAGAGCAGCGCCAGCGATAGGCATGGTCTCTGATTCGAGTCCAGGTCGCTGAATTTTTTCCCTCCAATTTCTCCTTCCAATTTCTCCTTCCAATAATGAATGAGACTGAATTTCTTCTTCAAAAGTATTAGCAGTAGCAATAATCTGTTTTAACGTTGTGAGAGACCGCCATGTGGCGTGCATTTCTGTACAAGATGGAACGTGTTTAGTTTCTCATTACTGCGTGGCAGCAATTGAAATACGTATCAGTTAGTTTCCGCCTATGGTGGCTCAACCTCCTTATGAAAATCGCTTCTTATGAAAATCGCTCCTTATGAAAATCGCTTATGAAAAAAATGAGGCATCGTCAACTCAACGTTGACGCCTAAAATTGAAAGAAGCCTTTTCATCATTAGGCCCACCGCAAATTCATTTTTCGCTACCGCTAAAATGAATTTGCGGTGGGCCTTAGGCTATGATTATACGTACTCTGTCCAACGAAAGAAAAACTGGGCGTGTCTAATTTAATTTCCGATTTCAAATGTTAAACTTTGTTACTAAGTAAAATTAACAATCGCTAACAATTGAAATCGGAAATTTAACTGGACAGCCGAGCTTTTCTTTCGTTGGATAGAGTATAATACAGGGGACTCTATTAGCAAAAAATAGAGTAGAAAAGAATAATAAGAAACACGAATGTAATAATAAAGAGTGATGAGATAGCCAAGGAGTATCATCACATCATTAATATTAACGTAACGCAGTTTCTTTTTGTTAATATTAAGATTACTTGTCACTTAGATAAGAATCCTAATACGGAGGGAATCCTCAGAAAGAAAGTTCAAGAATATACTGAAATTTGTTATTTAGTTTTTGCTGAAGTTAGAGGCTGAGGTATAATTATAACCTTGTTAATATTGAAATATAATTGTAAAGAAAATTAAAATATAAATGATTAAAATAATGAATAAAAGTTCATCTCTTGTTATTTTTGCCATTATTTTTTCTATATGTCCGACTGAAGTATATGCCATAATTGTTCTTTAATGGCGCCAATAAATGACGATAAAAAAATCGGTTCTGTTAAAAGTTTCTAGACATGCTTAATAATAGAAGTAATGGGACAATTTTTCTGCCACGTAACATAAACTTAAACAGCTAGTTCTTTCGAAATAGTTGAGATAGAAGAAAAGAGGTGCAGCTGCGTAGTTTAATAATTTGCAATAATACTATAAATGATCACAAATATAGTATGAAAGATGGGCATTAACCATACGGATATACAGAGTGTCCCGAAAGTCCGGTTTCATAGGTAATATTGAAATGTTTCAGATGTAGAATAAATATACGTAGTTGAATAACTGTAATATAGCTATATGATAGCCTTTTTTCAGATAGAAACGTTGGAATAAGTGAACGTGAACAAGTGAACTAATTTTATGTATAATGTACTATACAACGAGCTTTCCAAGATTCAAGAGGGCGTCAATTTCTTGCCGTAATGCTTATCCTACCTGAAACAAAGGCTATAATATAGCTACATTATATTTGTTCATCTGTATATATTCTCAATCTGCAACATTTCAATATTCTCTATGAGACCGGATTTTTGGACATACTGCATAATTCATGTCATTAGAAGTAGGAAACTAGTCTAGATGTGCTTTCATTAAGTTTGCTGCTATGTTTAAAATACTCATTCCAGAAGTTTTGAAAATCATGTTATCATATCTATAAATAACAGACTTCCCCGTTTCAAAGTTGATAATTGAAGCTCTTTAGTTGCAAATTGGTGATCCCTTTATTCGTATCCGAAGATTTTACAAGAATACTCTTCGGTCGGGGGAACTTATATCAGAATTTCATAAATAAAGCAAGTTTATCAATAAAATTGTATGAAGCAAGAAAAAACAGAAAGAAAAGCTTTAATTAATTATCTCAAATTAATTATTTTTAGCCGAAATCTTGACAGTTCGTTTTGCAGCTGAAGTTTAATTATCCGTTGGTTTCACTGTCTTCCAACACTACGAGCATGGAGCGTTGAAAAGATGCGCATGCGTATTCTTAATTCACGTTGTCCTTCATGGAAGTAATTAGCGCATTACTTTGTCCAATTTACTGGAAACGAAGGAACATATGGTGGTTAGTGTTTTCTGGGTTATCCCTGCCCAATGAGAAGCGTCGACCAAATACTATTTGGTTCCACCAAAGACTCTCTCTCGTAAAATGTATTTAACATCTCATTTCCTTGACGCATCACCTGCAAGAGCATGAGGGGAGGAGGCTCCCTTTTTTTTCCTGTTCTCATTTTGCGAAAGCACATCTCTTCTTATATAAGCTAACACAAAGTAAATCGGTTTGCCGAGGGAATATTCGTCATAAAAACTGACACAGTCTCACATGACTTAAAACAGCCAATGACGAGAGAGAATGAATAGCCACCTTATGACACTTGCCTTTATTTAGCACCCACAAATTTTAATAAAGGTAAAATTCCTATAATTTTATAATAATCATTAGAAAAATTAAATTGGGATGTTCATTATTATTTTTACAAAGGAACCGTGAATATAAATAATCCTTAAACCAAATATAAATAATCCTTAAAACCCTAGCGTCAGATAAATGTCTCACCTACATATGTACATATATTTTTGTATATAAAACAAAAATGTGTAAAACTTAATGGGTAATTTTTTTTTCTGTTTGAAATAACTAACACGAAATGGTGATGGTAGCATGTAGGATTTAACATTTATTGTCATTGATTTTAAAAAGAATATTTCATGCATTAGGGTTAAAATAACAATCAGTTCTTGACTTGGTTAATAAATTCAAAAGGAAGTAATGATAACACATCCAAATGCTACGAATTAATACAGAAATATAAATGTAAAGGATATACCTGAGACAGTTATGGGAAAAGCAGTTATTTTTGAAATATGCGTTTTATTGCGTCTAAAGATTATTGAAGGCTTAAGATTAACTCCTTTAAAATAGCCAAGGTTGCTTTTAAAATGAGATTTGTATGATTTTTAAATGATCGAACTCATTCATTTTTGAAATGCATCTGAGTGGGTGTGTGTCTGGCTGTTATGTACGATGCTCCCGTTAGATTACTGGATATTTAACGTATTATTCTTATGTAAAATATCAAGCTGATTAAGAATATGCAGTCTAGTTTTCGATATCTAGAAGTTTCGAGCTTATTCGATTTTTAAATCGAAATATTCGTATTTCACCTGAAAAAAGCCAGGTTGCGGTTGGAGCCAGATTTGTTAGATTGCAAGAGAATATATAAATATTCTTTAGATCAGTGAATTTAAAGAATGTAAATAGATTTTTAAAAGAGTATTCATTATGTTCTATTGTAGCCTAACCTAACCTAATTCTGGTCCAATTATTGGCAATCATAGCTTTGATATTAATTTGTTTTATATTAAAAGTCAACTTGATGCCTCGTAGCTGGCAATTGAGAGGTCGTTATGATAATGCTTAACATTCTCTATTGATTGTTTTATTAATGTAGCAACAACCTGATCTAGTCTCTGGCTTGTGTAGAAATCAGGAGAACGATCAAGGAGAACCCCAACAGAAGCAAGTCCAACACGGGGTTACTGTAAATTAGATTAAATAAAATAATCACTTAAGTGAATAATAATAATAATAATAATAATAATAATAATAATAATAACAATAGGGAAATTTTAGACAGGGGGGGGGTTGCCAAGAAGATCTCCCATTAGTTGAGCGGAAGGGATATTAACGGATCATGGACAAAAGTTAAAACAATGGGCCAATGAAACAAGAGAAAACATCTTGTCAATATGAAACTCTTCACAAAGAGTCGAACTTTGTCAAATACGCAGCACAGAGGTGGAAATTCGCGTTTATTGGTGGTTTTTGATGAAAAAAGCGAACTTTGGTAAAAACATAAACAATAGAGAAGAGAAGAGGAGAAATAAACTAAAACATAAAGGTTAAATAATAAAGAAAGGAGAAAATCCAGTAGAGTCCGCTTATAGGAGCCGCATCGGGAACAGAGTTATGTTAGTACGATAAAAAATGCTTCGTAGAGAACAGCCTATACAAGAGGGAAGTCTCAAAGCCTTAAAATAGAAAGAATGTAGAACGAAAGAAAAATGAAGATGACCAGTTAAATTTTTAAAAGAATACGGCGCAAGGCCTTACATTGAAGAATCGCGAGCGAAACAACGGACCGAGACGATGAGGAGAATAAATAGGCAATATGAGTGATCTTCTTTTGAATTTTACAAGCAACAGAATCGAGTCCTGAGTACCAGATCTCAATGGCATAAGAAAGTCTAGGCAGAACAACAAAGTTAAAAACAAAGTTGAAAAAATTACAACTAGAAATAACATGCCTCAGGCGTCATTTTTTTATCTAATAAAATAATTTTATTCATGATTAAAAAAACAATTTTATAGATTTTGGTATATGTGGATGTCTAGTAATAAAATAATTTTGTTTTACCCTTAAAAAGGAAGCATTCTTTAAAGGCTTAACGCGACAAAAAAGATAACGTATATGTGTGTCTTTAAGTTTACTTCTTTCACCTGTAGGACGCGCAAGGCTTAGAGATTTATAACTGATGCTGGTATATACTCATAAGTGTACGTGTGATAAAAGATTTGCGCTCACTCAAATATTATCAAGAGATTAACATAAAGCTTCCCATAGTTTATAAATAATGCGATAAAACACTGATTAGAATCTATCTACAAGCGATGCACCTGTCATGGTGTTTCGACTTACGATTCTTCAGCTAATCCGAAACAGAGTAAAAATTCATAGAATAAAGAATAGGAATAGAATTTTATTTTCTCATCTTGTAAATAACACCGATTTCTCTAATGTGTTTATAAGTGAAGCTCTATCAAGTTTGTTACCCAGCGAGGTTTATCGGTTTTAAGAAAAATCGGAATTTCCATTTCAGCTGTCTTTCTTAATCCCGTTGCAATACAAGTACGTACGCATACCCTCGGGTTGTCTGTCACTCGGTGAATTTATCATGGATATCCTTCTTGTCGATTTTTTTCTTTTCTTTTCAACTCATTCTCGATTACACTTAACGTATTTGCCATGCTTCACAAGAGTAACTTGACCTGAAACTGTCGGCGCTATTGTGGTTCAGGGAGGTCAACTTCATATGTCGTCCACATCTATCACTGCCGATTTTTAAAAAAAAATTTTAAATATAAACAAGCTATTTAGAAATATTTTTTTTCTATTTTCTCTTTATAAGACTTAAAGTACGATCTCCCCTACAATAAAATAATCGAAAGCATATAGAGTTAAGATTCCTTGTTCGATCCTTGACGTAATAGGATGCATTTCTCAAGCCATCAATACTTAAATGTTTTTTATAGAATTAAAACAACATGCTTTATTCTATTATGAGATTTAAGTTGCATTGTGAAATTAAGATTCATTTTGAAGGAGACGAATTCGTGCTGACGGACCTTGCCGGCAAATTTGTTCCACCGGTGACCCGTTAAAATCTGGCGAAATAAGAATCCAGTGTAATTCACTTCGAATTTTTTAAGATTTTCTTTCAAATCGCATTGACGTTCTGAGTCGATGAGTTTTATTTTAATCTAAAAATCCTTTACTTCCAGTTCGCGAGAAACTTGCTCATTAGTGACAACAGTCTTGACACCGTGTTTCCGTTGGGTGATCAAAAACCGCACAGAAAATCGGAAATTATTATATTTCACTTGATATACCCACAGGAAATTAATATTTTGTTCTGTATGAATCATCTCTTTAAGTTGAATTTTTTGTTGTTTTGTTTAAATATTTTTTTTTGGTAAACGAAGAGAACTCGCGGCCTTTGCCTTAAACCTCAATACTCGATTCATCGCCGTGTTTCCGGTGGTCGTTGTTTCACCTTCATTCTCTAATCTTTCCTCCGAAAAAAGAATTACTTATATTTGTTTGATGATAAATTTGTATATTTTGAATTGAAACTTCTTATACTGACAAGAAATGTTGCATAAAACAAGGCTCGAATTTAGACGTTCTATAAGCGACTAGGTTAGTGTAGTGACATTGTAAAAAAAATCTCTATGAGTTAGTCTTTCTCTTGCGACAAACCATATAGCTATAACTGTAACAGTTTCTTTGTAATAAAATTTTGTATCTTAGAAAGACTTATTGGTCACGCTTTTTGACATAGAGGGACTGTACATCCTTCGCACACTATTTAGATTGTATTACTTTATTTAGATAGGAAAAAAGTATTCGTGACAGGGGAAGAAATGAAGACCGATTTGACCCTATTTCCATGAATAAGCTATAATGTATTTGAACGGACTACACTTCAAAATAAAATAAAAATACTCTGAAGCATAGAATATTCATTTCAATTATACAGAGTTAAAAAAAAATTCTGATTAGGCAATTGATCGGAAAATATTTCTTATAAATCCACATTTTTTCAGCAAATCGATTATAATTCTGTAATAAATGTATTACAAATCTTCAACTTAGTGATAAATTAATAGTAACAACAAGCATAGCCCAATAGGCTGTTATCGGGCATAAATAAGTATTAACATAAAATAAATAAATTAAAAGAAAAAATGAATGCTAAACGACAAGAAAAATCCAGTTAAGAATGCGCGAGCTTGCATTATCAAAACAACGAACTTAATTTCATTACTGTAACCTGCCTGTCTGTCCGCAAAAAATTTGGATATTTCAAATTCTGACTTCGGATTCGTGAACACCATCAAAAAGTAGAATAGGAATGTTTCAACGACCGACCCTCTATCTCTTTGTCTTCATCGATAAAACTGACTGTGAATTGGAAATCTACGAGGAAAAATCAAAAAGTAATTGAGTAATTTTCACAGCAAAACCATCGTGTATTTGCAAAAATCATTATATACGTTTTGAACGATGAACATTGATCTACTTCTCAACATAACAACCATTCACATTTAAGCATTTGTCCCAACGTGAGACCAACTTTTCGATGCCCATAGCGTAGAATTCGTTCGGCTGGGAGCGAAGCCATGACCGTACAGCTGTTTTTATCTCATTGTCGCTCTGGAAGCGTGTAGAATCAAGGTGTTGCGTTAGAGGTCCGAACAGGTGAAGGTTCGAGGATCTGGACTGTAGGCTGGATGGCGTAGGACTTCTCACTTCCACGACTGCAGTTTTTGCGACACTGATGCAGAAACATGGGGACGCGCGTTGTCATGCAGAATAAACCTCGTCCATAGCCATCTGCGAACGCTTTCGCGCAGAGAAGCTCATAGCCGATCCTATGTGGCAGAATAAACAGTAGCCTTTACCTTCTTCTTTGGCCAGAAAATCAGCAAGAAGAACACCCTGGTTGTCCCAGAAAACAAAACCATGACCTTTCCTGGGAAGATGTTGTCTTGAATTTTTTTGGAGGGGGAGACTCGGTGTGTTACTGCACCATACTCTGTCCTTCCTTTCAGGGTGTAATGAAACGCCCACGTTTCATCTCCGGTGACAATGTGCTCAAGAAATGAGTATCCCTCCTTGTGATACCGAATCAAATGCTCCAAACTGTATGCTATGCGGTTCTCCATGTGCACTGGTGTGACCTGTCTAGGGGCCCATCTTAGTTACACTTTCCGAAACTTAAGATCTTCGTGGATGATGTGGTGTGCAGTTCCGTATGAAATGTTCACTTCCAGTGCCACTGCTTGGATCGTTACCCGCCGGTCTCGCTGAATCACTGCATTCGCGGCATCAATATTTTCCTGCGTACGGGATGTGCATGGCCGTCCAGAACGTGGTTCATGGAGGACACTCGCGCCCCGCTAGGAATTTAGAACACCAGTTGCACACACCCGTCAATGTTATGCACGTGCCACTGTACGTTGCACACAATTCGCCCATGGATTTCAGAAACTTATCCCTTTGACCGAGGAACCTGACCACACTCCGGCTCTCCACAGTCTCGAACGTCTCCAGCTTACATGCCATTTTGGAACAGCTGTAGCTCTGCATGCAGAAAGCTACACAGTTCATATGGTGGTGGAGAATTACATACTCTTCAATATGTATATAATGATTTTTGCAAATACCTGACGGTTTTTCTGTGAAAAATTTACTCAATTACTTTATGATTTACCCTCGTAATAAATCGAGATGGCCCAATCCCTTTTCCAAGAAATATGATCAGAGTTCATGTATTTTAAGATTTTGAACTCAACTTTATCAATGAAGACAAAGAGATAGAGGATCGCTCTTTCAGACATACCTATTCTACTTTTTGATGAACTTTAAGAATACGGAGTCAGAATTTAAAAATAAAATCCAACAATTTTTGCGGACATAAACAGAGACTAATTAATTTCCATAACGAAGTTAAGGTGATATGAAACGCCAGATACCTCTGCCTCACCGATGGAACTGCTAACGATCTGAAATTTCGTAGTGGCCACCCAGGTAATTTCACCTCACTCCTTGTGATATTTTTTCCTGGGGGAATAAATTCTGTTCTCACTGTGTCACAAAATTTGACAAATTAGGGGGCACCATAACGAAGGCTTACTGGTTTGTCACACGCAGTTTGCCCAGATTGCGAACTTTTTTCATCCCATGTACATTTGCCCATGGACATTCTGGCCTGTACATTTGCCCATGTGACACGCTTGTGATTCATTGATATATATTTTTGAGAGTTTCCTATTCGTTGATATCTTGCACGTTGCTCTGTAATAAATAGTTACTTGTACTAAAGACGTAAAGTAGCTTCATTCATTTAGAATTACATATCTTGTATGATGAAGAAACTAACAAGGGAATCCCTCGAACACGTATGTCACAGATTTCCACCATATTGAATATGTTACTCATCTGATGCTTGCAAAATAAGAGAGTGCGAAATTTTGTTTCTTTCAAAATAAACCGGAGAAAACGAAAAATTTGAGCATACATAGCCATACAAAGACTCCATTGTTAAACCGGATAGGCTATGTGGGATTCCCTTGTAAGTATTAGATGCAGAAGAAATTAATAAATGCAAAATATGAGCGTGATACTCGTGGTTGCTCGAACCCAGATCGCAGAATTTTTCCTTCCATTTTTTCAAATAATATTAAACGCAGAGTCCAAATTAGGAAAATAAACTGTCAGCAGAATCCACTCCATTATCTTCGTTGATTCTCTGTAAACGAGATTTACTTCCTCTCGAGTATTCACGCCTGAACACAAATGATTCACGCCAGTCAACCAAATCTCAATGGTCTATCCGTAATTTTATTTAAGATGATAGTAAAAAAAAAAAAGCAATTTCAAAAGATTAAATAAAGAGATAAACATCAGAAAACGCCTAATTAAACCGAAAAGTTTTGAAAACAATATTTCACAAGTTTATTAAAACTTCATGTAAGATCATAATAAATGCCCCAATCTTAAATTTCACTCGTCCTCGGTAAACCTTTGTATTAAAAGAATATTCAGTTGTTGAAAATTTCTTGCGATTGCAAAATAGTATTTGCTTCAGTTTACAAATAAACTATTAGCATTTGATGAAAGAATAATACTTTCGATTTCTATGACCATAATACAAGGATAAATTTTAATCACGTATTTGAAATAAAGACATTATTGGAAATGTAAGCCAGGAGCGTTTAAATGTGATCATTTTAAAAATATGCTTCAAATTCGAGATAATTCTGCACGAAACTTAAGAGCATTTTATTGATGATAAATGTTAATGACATGAAATGTTGAGAGTTGTTGCTGGGCGGTACAATAAGCAAGTGTGTTTGTAAGAGGTATCATTTGCAACTTGGGCATTAATAAAATTTGAGGAAACGTTATTAATTAAAAATTTTGATATTTAACTGTCAACGAATATGGTTAATACGAATCCCTTGCTCAGAATATTTCGTTCACTACAAACATGACACATCAAATAAATTTTTTTCATTTCCTCCATTTTTCAGACAGAGTGGTCCATTCGGTTACTCATTCACTCATTCCCGTGATATATAATTCACCGGCTGCGATGCTCCGAATAACAGCCGGGTATCGCTTTCCCCCCCTCGGGACCGTCAACGCGGCGACAGGACGCAGTTTGCCAGTGATTAAAACTTCACGTGAACTTCGCCTCTCCTCCTCTTAATCTCCCTTTCCTGTCATTAGGGGTTTCCACTGGTCTTCGCAAAAACTCAGGTTCCCCGTGATTACAAGTTAGGCACGCGCCCGCTACTTCTCACAGTTAATTACAGGAGGGGTAGAAGGCGCCTTCAAAAGCAGCCGAGCGAACGGATGAGGTTGTTCCTCCCCACCAACAACTAACTCTTCACCCGGTGGTAACAGAGATGTCGACGTTCAACACCTAGAAATACATCAAAACCACTTTAAAATAATGAATCCACACATCAAACCCATCCGCCCACTCACACGAGTAGACATAAAGGTGCGCTTGTACACATCACCAAGCTTAATAGAGGAGTCTTGCACATCACTTGAGAAGAAATTTCAAAAATATTTGCGTTTGTTTATTAATTTTTTTTTCTAAATACGCTTTCTTAGGTGCATTTCATTCAATGTGAGTGTCTAATTAAGTTCAGTCTGCCTGCCCATGTCCATGAAACACCTCTATTCTTAATGAATCGATTTTTAAAAAATCTAACCCAATTTACCACTTTAAAAACTGGTTGTTCAATTAAATTCATTGTTGGACATGGTTGCAATAAAAATTAAACAATTTTTAACAAATGAAATTGATTATTCATAAAACACGTCCGGTATTCATTTGGTTGGACAAAGTATACAGCTGAATGGCATTATGCAAACGCAGAATAATTTGTGGTATAAAATTTGTAAAGCTGAGTGATAAGGCTGAGAAACAATGACAATTCCCAGGGCTAATAAGGCTCCGACATCAGTTTGAGAATATTTAAAAAAAAATAAAGCATTTTTTGATCTTAAGGTTTATTAATTCTTATTTACTGCTATAAAAATTCATTTTGTTATTTGAAGAACTTCACTCAGCCTGAACAATGATTACGAAATGCACCGAAGCATTTTGAAAACATTTGTGAATACACTGTATAGATTACTATCATCAGATAAATACTGTTTTCAGTATTACCTCTGTAGATATTATTCCATAAGAAACGCGTCGAAAGCCTCCTTAATTGTCTTATGCGTGCATACTTACAGTAGAATATATATGTACGCGTACAACTCTTGTCTTATGCTGTAATAAAGACACTTTAGTAAATAAACGGCAGAGCAACGAGCATTCAGAAATAAATTCCTTCAAAAGGAGTAAAATCTAAGTAAATTAAAAAAAATCGATAATGAACTAGATGAGACCTCAAAATCCTCCCAATCTCAGACGCGTTTCCTATCAGTTTTGTTTCTTAACTTCTTCGCTTCTTCACAATAAAATAATTTCAACCTTAACACTATACTCTATCCAATGGAAGTATGAATAGGCGTGTCAAATTAAATTTCCAATTTCAATTGTTAGACATTGTTAATTTTATTTTGCAACAATGCCTAAACAATTGAAATGCTGAAATTTAACAGGACACGTCCCCATCACTTTCATCACTTTCATCGGACAGAGTATAAGTTATTTTAATACACATAAATTTAACATTATTGTTGTTACCGACAGAAAAAATTTTATATACAAGGTTATTCAAAAATGGACTCAATCACTCAATTTAATTCATCTTTATAAATTTATATGAATAATCTACATACCGAGAGAGAGAGAGAGAGAGAGAGAGAGAGAGAGGAGGTTTTAAAATTTACAAATAGAGATTATAAATGTTCAATGTGGCCCCCTCCTGCTACAATTTATATTTCAAGAAATTAAATTGAGTCCATCATTTTGAATTACACGAAATGTCGAAATCCTTTTTAAAAGGTTTAATACATCACTGGAATGTGCATTGTTACTCAGTAAGCAGACATCCTCAACGCGCCCATCTTGTTAGCGTATAACTTTTTCGAGACGATTACTTACGTTTATGACCACTTTACGATGATCATATTGAATCGCCCTAAAACAACGGCGACATGATTCAAATAGCAAAAACTGTTCTGGATTTCCGGTGTGAACATTTTGGGCTCCGTGCGATATCCCATCGTTACCAGAACGTTTTAAGGATGGGCCCCCCAAACATCCCGCTTTTCTTGTTGTGGACTATCCAACGACCCCTTTTTATGAGGACATCTGAAGGAAGATATCTACCGCAACAAACCAGAAAATATAATTCTACTGAGAGCGGCCATCTCTGTGATTTTTTTCCAGAGATCGACAGAATAATTTATGTCGGTCGATAAAAATATGACAACTCGTCTCGAAGAAGTTAAACGACAATAAAAAGAGGATATTGAACATGTCCTGAATACTGCACATTCCAATGAGTATTGTTGTACAATCGTTATGGAATATTCGGTAGATTAAAAGTTTCAGTGTATAACATTTCATCTACCATCCCCGAACATAGTCTTTCTCTGATTTTGCCACTAGACTAATTTCACCCAGAGAATCTTCTCAAGGGGATTCCGTTTTAGGGATTCTTGAATCACTCTGTATATTTAGGCGCTTTTAAAAATAAATTTTGATTTCTGGATGCTTCAGCAAGCATTCTAGAATCTACTCCAATTTCTGTTTCGTCTTTTTTTAATAATAGTCACTGTAGTTTGGATGCACGCCTTTAGAATGATCCAATTCCTTATGTCAAAGAATGTGCGTCAAAAAATTGTTGAAAGAACAACGCAACCGCCAAACCTTTCTTCCCAATACACAGTGTAGCCAGTATACAACCGTTCACCATTTATTATCATTATCATCATTCGAAAACTTTAATGATTATTATTTTTCACCAACGTCATGATCCATCCTATTTCATTATTCTTCATTGGCGTGGATACTTATTTACCTCTTATTAGACAAACATTCTATTCCAATAGATAATAATAATAATGCCATTACTTGCGTGAGATTGTCACATTGTAGCACAAAAAGTTTTTTTTTTTAATAACAGGTAAATACGCACGCACGCCATGCTCAGTTCCTGTTTGCCTTCCTCCGTGCACTTGCATTCATCGATTGGCAAATAAACTCACACCAAGAAAACGTTCAGCACGTCACTATGCACTATGCAGTCTTCAAGGCGCAGAGCGTTTTACTTTTTCGTTCTCCCCAACAATCATTTGTCTGAAGGAATACCTGATGACGAAGACAGTTCTTACCTGTTCTCGATCTCCCTCTGTGTGCGCGTGTGTGCTCACCTGTCGACGTTCATCTTCAACCGATTGTCAATCCCCAGTATTCCCCCTCTTTCCTCAATCCCCCTCCCCACCGCGTAGGTTAAACAATGCGTCCGATCTGTTTTGCTCCGTATCACTGTCTCCTTCTCCTTTCCGCCATTTAAAATGGATTACTTGTCCGCGGTGGCTGGTGGTGGTGGGCTGATGGGAAGAGGGAAAAATCGACCGGCCGACCCATTGTTCCGCTCGACATGATTGGCGTTGCAAGGTGAGCGGAACGCGGGTGGAGGTACCTGGCCTGGACGGCAGCTGGACTCAGTGTCGTGGGAACAGGTGGGAGCGCGTGCGCGCGAGACCCATTCATTCACTCGCGCATTCAATCTCTCTCCACCTTCCCCCACACATATATACACCCCAATAAACCCCTCTTCTTTCCTTTTCCCATCTTCTTCTATTATTATTATTATTATAGATTTTTCTTAGATTATAATGGCATCACTTACGTATTCTGGGGTCACGTGATTAGTTTTTCTTTAGTCCTGGAAAGGTTAG
This sequence comes from Rhysida immarginata, assembly GCA_023313115.1. Classification (NCBI taxonomy): domain Eukaryota; kingdom Metazoa; phylum Arthropoda; class Chilopoda; order Scolopendromorpha; family Scolopendridae; genus Rhysida; species Rhysida immarginata. The sequence goes on from JAHWFO010012523.1 coordinate 1,433,803, forward strand.
TAAAACACATTTGTTGCCATTTCACGACTACTCGGTATATAGACATTTCAACACAGGAGTTACATCACAATACCTAGCAATATCTGAAACTAATTCTTTAAAATGGAACTGATTGCGCTCGAATGTAACTCGAATGCAATGAATGTGATGTTGTTAATTAAGAAAACAATCTAAGCAGCGAAAGAGAATTATTAAAGGGAAGTACATAGAAAACATACTGCATAGAATATTCAGGTTTAAAGCGCCATTGCTATAATATAATTTTCTTTTAATTGTCTAATTCTAAAATTCCTGGAATTATTTTGAGTTAAAAAATTCAAATCAACATGGGTCCGAATTGTGTAACGGTTTCTCAATAAAAACACGAATTTTAAATTAAAGATTCACAGAAAGAATGAGGAAACAAATGTGCAGTGTATTCAAATGGCTGTACAAGTGACAGCTATGTAAATATATTTAAACGATGTGCATGCATTCCTTTCATAATTAATTTAACTAATTAAGTATATGAACATTGTTAAAACGTGGTTGCGTACTGTAGGAGTAATTCGACCAATGTTGATTTGGAATTTTTACTCTACGATTCCGTTTGTCCCGTAGAAATTTCCAACAAGGTTTTGATTGACAACACTGTTCAACAAAATTTCAAAAAGTTCATGCTTCCGAGATGAAAATAGTCATTTTTTAATGAATTCAATGTGCTGAACACGATATGACTAAGAAAAGGCTGAATTGGCTACGGTTTCTTAGTAATGTGTACGTATTTTTGAGAAATACACATAATACATATAAGAATACCTTAATCTTCGAATTTTCGCTTTCTTCTCATACTTGTGGACTCGGAAGAGCTGTTTAATTTTGGCTTCACTGAGTTGAGAGAATTTTTCATGCAGGTCTTGAACGCTGGTCCATTCTTATCCATGGCTTTTACCAAGTTTTTTTTTTACAAGGCCGAGCTTGATGTGTAAAGGAGGAATGATTTTATGTGGTTCTGCCAAATGTGGGTGCTGTATATTCGTTTCTCCAGGCTTAAAAGATACCATCTCTACAACGGACAATACGTCAATATCTCTGCAAAGAGAACTAATCAACTTTTTTTCAATGTGATATTCGTGTTCAGCACGTTAAATTCTTTCAGGATTGGGTACCTTCACGTAAGAACCAATTTCATTGTTGCCCTGTGCATTCATCAAATGTGACAATTCACGTGTAACTAAATCACAGATATTAAAAATATTAATTTAGAATTTATGTTTGTGAAATAACGACAAAATAACTCTTTAACCACAACAGTTTTATAAAACAAAAGAAAAAAATACAAAAGGAAAAAATTAATTCAATTAATGTATTCATTTTTTCCTTTTGTATTTTTTTCTTTTGTTTTATAAAACTGTTGTGGTTAAAGAGTTATTTTGTCGTTATTTCATTGTCAATATCCACATACAACCTCTTATTTCGGTTCGTCATATTTTACGAGTTTTAAATATGTCTTCCGATTATTTATCTAATTTATGTTTGTATTGACATAGTGTTGCAATCCGGATCCATGTTGATTTGAACTTTTTTTATTTTTCTTTTTTTTTTTTACTCAAAATAATTCCAGGAACATATAATCTAAGCTATGAATGTCCTATTGCGGGGCATCCTATATGGTACGATATAAGAATAGACTGAGTGAGAGTGTGGAGCATTCATGAAATATTGACGCAAATGTGTGTGTACAGGTGCGACGACCCGGAAGCCGAGTGGGTTCAAGTGTTGTGACCAATGCCAAATGTGGAACGATCGAATCTCAACGGTCTTTTAATAGATAGATTCAAAATGCCTAGAAAAATGGATTCATAGTTTAGCTGTGCTGATTATGAGTAAGCAGAACGTTCGAATCTCTCTGAAGGAAGAACAATGAGAAATCGTAGAAGTTGGAAGATATTGGTACTTTAAAAACAAGTGGTCAAAATAAATGATAGTCTTTTTCGCCTGTATTCTACATGCTATAGGAATAATTACGCTTTCAATTTCTAGCGAGGGGAGGTGAAATTTACGCATTTCTTATTTCATTTAGACCAGTCTCTAAAGGGTAAACCAGTGAAAGAAAAAAAAAAGACATAAACGCGGAAGTTATTTAATTTAATAAATTCCTTAATATGTATATTTATTTAATTCGAGTTATTTTTTTCTTTTAAACAATTCATAAAAAATAAACTTAAAATAAATTACACAAACTGGAACTATATTTTATAAAAAACAGAATTGAATTAAAAGAAAAATGCTTCTTTAAAAAGTTTCATTCTCTCATAGCACTGCTTTAAATGATTAAGGTGATTGATCAAAAAAGGTAAGCTACGCGCTCATTTTTTTATGCACTAAGTTTAAAATTCTCATGAAAATATTGGCGGAAAGCTATAAGATAAAATAATGTACTGTTTGTTTATGCTTTGAAGGAAGCGAACTCTGAATCATTAATCGTGAAATTGAAATTATAATATGGATTTTTTTTTATTTTATAAGGTGATTCATTAGGTAGCTAACTCATAAAATTTTACTTAGTTGCATATACTAGGTAATTATCGTTTTCAACATTTATATTAAAACACTAAGCCTATAAGCCATATTCGTACAGACCAGTATTCCAGGTTGAGGTAAATCGCGTACTTCTTACATTAAATATCAAGTCAGACTATATTTGGGTTAACAGTTTAGTGAATCACCCTGTGTAATTAGATTTTATTATTTTGAGAGAAACTAAAGCTTCGAAAAATTTTTTTCCTCCTACGCCGCTTGTTGCGAACAAAGGTGCTGGTTGTTTGCTCCGGAAATTCTTCACTTACAAGTTTGCACTAGCATGAGGGATTAGTAGTTAAGCAGTCGATTTTGTGGAAACAGGAAGGTGACGGACATTGGAAAAAATCACCTTGAACACGACTCACCGGAAATAAACAAGATTGACACATTCATAAAGACGCACATCCATGGTGCGCCAAGATATTGATTAAGGAAATTAAATTTTCCGAGTTAAAAATAAAGAAAACATTTAAAAGAAAATCTGGCTTCTGATATTAGAGAAAAAGATT
>JAHWFO010012523.1:1441873-1521973 GCA_023313115.1 Rhysida immarginata
AAAAAAATAGGGTATGATACAGCATACTACATTCATCAATGGACATAATTATTATCGAATCAAGAGGTATAAGATTGATAATTCCTAGATTGTAGCTACACAAAACTTGATTACGCTCATTATGCGGAAAAAGTAAATATTAGTCGCTCGTTGTGTAGAGGAGGGCAGTTTTTTTATGGATCAAAGTTTTGGTATAGTGTTATACCTTTTTGGAATTGTGATAATCTAAACTATTTTTTTAAATAACTTGCCATAGCATTGTTCATACACTTTTTTTACACCAGACGGTGTCAAAGATACCGAAACGTAATTTTTTTGCTGTATTTCGTGAAAAAACAGAACTTGGCTTGTTTTTTGTGTAGAAACTATAAGCATTGTCAGACTTTTTGCTGCAATGATCTATTACAGGACTACTAAGCTATCCAACAAAGAAAAATAATCCCGGAATATCTATAATTTTGTGGTCACAGTAGAATAAATAAGGTACAAGGGGGGTCAAATTTCAAAGTTTTCATAAAAAGTCAATTAATATTTAAAATAAAATAAAAAAAAAATTTTTCTTATTTTTTCCCGAATGATCATGACGAGGTTGATTCGTAGGTACAAGCTTATCGTTGAGTTTTGGGACACGTTGTATATGCATATTAAAAATTCATCCTGTGCTCAAGAATTACACGAAAAATATTTTTTTCCGGCTAGATTGTCATTTTCGCCTACTGTGCGCCGTAGTGTACATTGGCTATCCAATCATTACTTTGCCAGCTACAGTATTTCATCAAACTTTAGAAAACTGACCAGATGTGATTCAACCGCCTTTCGAGATAGATGTGACACGTAGGAAACGTACGAAGATCGTTATTCACTTTCTCACAAACACACAGCTTATTAAAACATATCGAGAGACTGCTTCAGTGATTGGTGTGAGTTTAGCAACTGTCAGCCATGTCATGACATTGTTTGTTTCAATTAATTTGCACAAAGTATTTCAATCTAAAAAAATGGACGATGAAAAAAAAAATAGGCAGTTACTGTGTCAATGCCTACAGATCTATCAGTCGCATATATCACAGATAAAATTGACTTACAATAAATAAAATCTTAAGTTGTAGGGCATGAGTATTTATTGATGAAAATTCCACAGCTTGGATTCGAACTAGGAACCTTCAGCTCTTCGCGCTGAACGTGCTAACCAATTGAGCCACTGTGGACATGGAAGCATTACGCTATTTACATGTCCTTACGGCTGGTTAGAACAGTGACTTTGTTCGCAGGTTGGGACTCTCTTTCCTAATGGCGTAATATTCATTAAGGAATGACTCATGAATGTTCGATGAGGATTTATTTCGGGCCACACCCCAGATCTGAAAATTATTGATGAAAATAGGAAAGGAAATTCCACAGCCTGGATTCAATGGTGACAGAATAATTCTTTTAAGGTTTTCTTTTATTGGCCTGAACTTTAATATTTGTGATTATTTGTGAATATAGCTTATTAAGAGTATAATTTTTAAGAGGGAGTATATTTTATTAGCCTAGGCTTTTTAACGCTGAACGCGCTAACCATTAGGAAAGATAGTCCTAACCTGCGAACAAGGTAACTGGTGACTGATATATTTGTTTATTATGCCCTAAGGATATATTTGTTTATTATTATAAATTACTAAATAATAGCAAGTAAATATAAATTTGATTTCATTTTTAAAATGTTTCGCTGCTTGCTGACTAATAGTGGAATAACTATTAAAAAACAAAAACAAATCGAAATTGTAATAAAATTTACAAATGAAAATCATTTACTGAAAATTGATTAATAAAGCTTTCTAAAAAAATAAGAAGTTAAAAACTAAATTATAAAACTGAAAATTTTATCAGTTGTTTAATACTAAAATTGTTTATTAAATTTAATGTTTTCTTATTTTTAAAATTAATTTAATACATTTTAATTTTGCATGATTATTAAAATTTTTAATTCGCCTCGTTCACTGCTTCCCCATATCCTTTCAGATTTTGTTAATGTTTTTTTTGGGGGTAATTCATCATTTTTTGCTACGAATGTACATATGTTTATTCAGTAATACAAGAGAATTTTCGCTTGTAGAATACGTTTGAATTTACAGTTTTTACAAATTGGTTTCATACAATTTTAAATGAATTTCATACATTTTTAAATAGATTTAATACGATTTTAAATGAATTTAATACGCTTTCAAATGAATTTAATACTTTTTCAAATAGATTTAATACATTTTTAAATGAATTTAATACAATTTTAAATGAATTTAATACGATTTTAAATAAATATAACGTATGTAAATGAAATTTAATTACTAAATATTCTAAAGCACCGAGCTACCTTTATCCTTATCTTTGGTAGCAATAAATCAATCAATCAATCAAAAATGTATTAAATCTATTTGAAAGAGTATTAAATTCATTTAAAATCGTCTTAAATCTATTTAAAAATGTATGAAATTCATTTAAAATTGTATGAAACCAATTTGTAAAAACTGTAATAATGCGTTTGTGTTTCCCTTGAATTCAAATTAGGCAGGTTGCATTGGATAGCGCAATTTAAAAGAATCCAGGCATTTGGGTATTCACTAATAGTAAAAGGAAATGTTGTCTTACCACAATCAAACTCTTTTATTGGTCCTACTATAACTCCACTTTGAGGAGTGCCGACTTGGCAAAAAACGTAGCAAATGGAAAGATTGCTTGAAAACATAGCGGACGTTTTTGATTCAAAACAAAATAGCTTACAAATTCTTTTGATCTTTATTTTTGTTAAGCAAGAAGTTTAACGAAATTTAACGAAAACATCCAGGATATTTATATAAATTAGAAACAAAATGCTAATACAGATACCATGATCTTTTTTAAATAAATTATTAAATTGTTATTATCCGAAAATGATTAATTTCTCCTAAATTTTCTGATTTCAAACCCCTATAATATAAAGTCTATTATTATCATAAGATTATTAAATATGAAAAAAAGTTTATATAAAAATTATTTGAATAAAATAATTCAATAATATAGCTATTGTTTTCTAAAATGTTGTTTTTTTATAATGAAATATGGCCATATACAGGTAGGTATGTAGGTATTAGTAACTAAAACTTGTTTGCTTTTATATCTGTACAGAATTTAGTCATTTTACATTATTCTGAAATTCTCGATGAAATAAAGTTATTAAGTAAGTCATCGGCAGGCAATTTTATATTTAGTACGATCCACAAGAAATTCAGCATTCAAACATTAGCTTTCATGAACATCTCACAACCGTAGTCGTTCATACAAGCAAATGAATGTTTATTAATACTGGCTGTTAAGTGATTTTTGTGTCAAACTATGTAAATCTATTTTTATGCTCGAAATGTGTAAACCAAACTGGTGATATGGTTATCACTTGTTGTTTGTAAAGATCGTTGGTTGTTACTGCTTATTACAGGAGATTGCACGTATTTTCTCTGTAAAATCTTAAGGGCAGGGTCACCGAGAGAAATTTCGGGCTGTGACAAATCTGTGGTCCGAGCCTCACTTAAAAGATGCATTATTTTGGTTTAATAAAAAAAAAAAAAAAGTCATATAAAACATTAAACATTTATTTAAAAAAAATGTACAATATATTCAAAATTCGATACAGCATTTACGGTACAAAGTGCAAACATTAAATAAAAGAATTTTTAAATTCTCATTGCCCCATTTCTATCTATCTCATCTACTTCTTCACTCTGAGGTTAGCGAAATCTTTAATTACCTTTTCATTATCACTGCTCATTTCCGTGTTCTATTAATAGCAAAGCTTAACCTTCGGCAACTGTTACTGATGTTGTACGAAAAATTATATTTGATATAAATACATATTTCCGGAAAAACACCGTGAAGTGAAATTTATAAATGGGATTTAATAAATCTAGTAGCGATATAACATCTTTGAACGTGGGGTTATAAATCGTTTTATGTGATAGATTTCGTCTTTAAGAGATTTAATATTTATTTATTAACTTATTGAAAAAAAAGCTTATTTATTAAGTTATTACACGTGACAGGTAGGGGCCCGACGGTCGGCCTCTTTCGATGCCAGGCCCATGACAAAAGCTTCGGATGACACCCCTTCTCGTTGGCCCTACAAATGAAATGTGAAAGGGCGAATAAATAGCTTTCGTTATTGGGCAAGTCGTCATGGGACTAGTCGAGGCCTCATTCTTTTGATATAGAATATATTAGAATTATATTTTAACATTATTTTATTTACTTGATTATTAGGACTAATTTAATGTTTGTTTATTAATACAATGTGATACACTCCTCGTGAATAATTGTTTAAATAAATATTATAAAATACAGTTATCAAGTTGGGATGTTTGAATGTTGATATGGGTTAACGTTAATTTGCAAGGAACAACAACCCATAGCAACATTCAAACATCCCAAATTGGTAACTGCATTTTATATTATTTATTTATTTAATTTATTTATTATTAAATAAATATTCAAAAGGAGTGTATCATCATTGTATTAATAAATTATTTCTTTATTCTTTTAAATAGGATTATAGCTTTAAAAATTTAATTTATAAAAATTAAAGATTCTTGATAAATTAAAATAATTTTAAAAATGAGCAACACACACAAGCAATTTTTAATATAAAAAACATTTTTTATTTTTTAAGCATTCATAAAAAAATTTCTTTCCATAGCAAAACTATAACAAGATGATATACAGTAGTAAAAATCATTTCATTTGTTTTGTACAAAATATATAAAAAGGAAAAACTGTCTCTTTCAAGCAGAAGGGAAGGACAGGGGAGGGGGGTTAAAACTGCTCGTGAAGTATAAAGGCACTGCCAGCAGCACGAGCGCACATTCGAATTACGTACTCTGAAGATGATCCGATAAAATAATAATAATAATAATAATAATAATAATAATAATAATAATAATAACAATTAATATCATAGTTCTTAATGATCTAGATGTATTTCTTTGGATCGGAAAGTTTAAGATGGGGGTTGTAGGAGAGGGGTATTATGAGAGTGGGGGGGAGATGATTCCAGGCACTGAAACCTGTTTGGCAAAACAGGCGAACGAATCGTCATCACGAATTCGTTACCTTTTTTTTTTATTCAAACATGATAATAATAATAAAAAATAAATAAGATTAATTACAAGTGGAATTTGCATTGATTGAGTGCGAAGAGAGGGATTTGTAGTATTGAAGGCACTTCATTTGCATATACATAATATGGTCGCTTTTGGGGAAGGGTGGGGGTTGGTTCCCGTTTTTTAAGGGAAGACTAGAAAAGAAAAACAAGACTCGCGCGCTTAAATGACTAGGACAAAAGAGCGCGCGCTCACAACCAAGGCTCTGATTGGTCAATGGGGAAAGGGGATGTAGGAAAATGTGCTCAACGACAATAAAATACAAAAATATAAAACACATGAGAACAGCCGGAGCTGGTAATGTTCAAAAAGTGGTTTTATACTTAATTTCTCATTTACTAGTGGTGGACAACTTTAACTAGATATAAAAATGAGAGGGTCGCTATTTGGACTAAGGCTACTTTGGCACGTGCGGTATTTTTTTTTTTTCAACAAAGGCTCAACGATCACAACGAATATTTAACACAGAAAGAAGGCCGATGGTTTTTGTTTTGTTATTTTTAAAAATATCTATATAATATAAAATATCTGTATCAATTATGTACACCAATTGTTTCAACTGGTTCGAGTCCAATGAGAAAGGGTCTTTTTAAATTACAAGACTGTGGTTCGTCCAACAAGTCAAAGTTCCAACAAAACTGGACGGACAGACGAGGAAGACGATTTAACAAAACTCCATTATTACAGGCGATTTCTGGCAACGTGGATCATCGCCCGTTCTATTTACAACTGGAATAATTTATACAAAACGATAACAGTCTTTTGTGTTGAAAGTTGGCTGATCACTTAGAAGGAAGTAAAAATAAAGGAGCTAACCTGTGATCCATTACTTCTACTCCATTGATTAGAATAAATAAAGAGTTTTTCGTTTTGAGTATCGTTCGGGAGTTACTGGTGTGGAGTTGGACAGCCGCCGTCTTCGTGTTTCAGAAGGAGCGACATACGCGAGAAAGTCTTACTGCAACTCTTGCAGGAGTACTTTTTGACGTCCGAATGGGTTTGCAAATGGGCACGGAGATTGGACCGGTCGGCGAAAGCCCTGTTGCAGTGCGGGCAGGCGAAGGGCTTCTCACCCGTATGTGTGCGGATGTGTCCCTGCAACAGCCACGGGCGCGAAAACGCCTTACCACACAGCTTGCATTTGCAGGGCAGAGTGTGCGTACGGATGTGCATCTTGAGAGCCCCCAGCGAGACGTACACTTTCTCGCAGTACTTGCAGCTGAACGACTTCTTCGCCTGAGTGATGCAGTGGAACTGCTGGTGCTTCGTAAGCCCGCTGAAAGTCGAGTAGCTCTTGTTACAGTCAGAACATTGATAGCGCGGCGCCTCTCTGCGCTGCTTCTTGGCCGAATCGCTGCTATCGGTGTCGTGGATTTTGTCTCCCGACGTCCACAGCTGATAAAGGAAACTGCTGTTGGACGATGGAGAGCTTCCGTTGCTGCTGCCCGTGCTGCTGCTAGGTGATAGACTGCCGCTCATGACCATCATCATATGGTTGTTGGTGTTGTTGTTGTTGCCGGCATCGACGGGGAGTGGAGCCAGGGGTTCGGGTTTCTTGAGGGGTGACGATGGTGACCCGAAGGGTGACAACTGCTCTGCGGGTAGAGCGGCTGTGAGCTGCGGTGGCGAGATCGGGTAGAGCGGGGGTACCAGTCGAGCCCCTACTTGGTGATAGTAATCCGAAGACTGATGAGGGAAAGCGGGGTAGAGGGAACTGAAGTTGAACGGGAGGTATGGTGGGGCTACGGATTTGTGATGCCATACTCCGCCACCGGAAGCTGCATTTACGTCTAAGGGTTCGAGAACGTTCGACGGCGACTCTTCGGCCGGTCGGGCGATAAGGGCAACGGCTGGAGGAGGCGTCGTTGCATGGTTCGACGGCCGGTGATCGGGGCTCATCGACGGCGTTCGTGCTGTTAGGTCTTCGGGTTGTTTGCTTTCTGTAAAAATAAAAAAGGACATTATTAGACAGTTAGTTAAAGAATTTTTAGAATATTAAAAGTAAAAGTCTGATCGAGCGCTTCCGATAATCCCCCATTGTTAAGTGCTTCACTGTAATTCACGATTCCGAGGACTTTTTCCGATAAAGATGTCTTTATCCCATAAAATCAATGCGAAATCTTAGCGTCTTTTACAAACTGTGCTGATATACACGATAATCAGTTAGAGCAGTCGCAAACTACAAGAAAGAACACAGAATCCACGACCACGAGCTTATCAGAATGCATGGACCAATAAATAAAAAAACAGAAACGCAACAGGTTATAACAAGAAACCCATTCGCCGCAAAAACCCATAAGGGGTTATATTATTAATGTGCATGGTGATCTCGTGCTCAAGCCGACTCGCCCTATACAAAGGCGTATCAAAGCTTTATGTTCGCACCTGCGTTCGACGAACACAAAACGCACGAGACAAAAGCGACGCTTGGTGACGCCGCTCGACGGTTTGTCCCCCTGCCTCCTATTCGGCGACTACTTTTTTTTCCTATCAGAAATCTCAACCCTTTAGGGCCAGTGACCCACTCCTGTTTGTTGATTTCCTTAGGGAAACTTCGATTTGGGATTCGAAACGCGCAATTTTTCATTCATTATTTCGCTTAGGTTGTACAGCAGATTCGAACGTAATGATCGGTTATAGTCAATGCATTAACAATTACAAAAGCTTAACGTGCAGTGTGAGTGCTCTCTCTGATGATGAAAACTTTGGAGGCGAACTCTTTCTATGTTTACAATGATTATAAGGAGGATGTTCCAAATCGCTATCTTTGCAGAGCAGCTGAAAAAAATCCTTGGCAAACAAGGGGTTATCGTTTTTTGTAGAACTAAACAAATAATAAAAAATGCTATCGCCTCTCTTATTCAATCTATAAACTAAATCCTCGCAGATTCTCGATTTAAATTTGTAATATTTACATACTTTCTTTGGAATATGTCACATATGTAAAGGTTAGGGAAAAAATCTCTAAAATTACCGTGTCTTAAAATATAATTAAAATTTTCGCGGATCCGTCCTATACATCATAAGCGCTATAAACGCGAACACCGACTTCATTCACTAAACTCCTGACTCGGCTGTGTTTCTCAGGGAATTCAACAACCGCGGCCTCATCATCACCCGGCTACGCAAAGTAGCAATAAAACACTCTCCTCCTCCTCGTGGCATCATCTCTAACACGCGTTCTCAAGGTCGAAAGTAAAATCGAAGCGACCGCGGTTCCATCCCCACAAGCGCTAAACAGCGGCAGCCGCCCGGCTCCCAGCACTACTGACCTGCGATCTCATCGTCGTGCAACGGCTTCTTCTTCGCCTGGAAGTGCTTTTTGATGAGGAACGAACGAGGCATGGTTGATGTTTCACTGAACGAGCGAAATATATAAACCACTGTCCGTTGGATATCCAAACTGTGCACCAAGGTAGACTGCGAACGACGTCCTCGCTCTAGAGCGTTCGCTGGTTCAGAGGTCGTCTCACTCTCTCTCCACTCTCTCACTCACTCTCTCTCGCTTCGTTCCGACTTCCTTGTCTCGCTTGTATCCGAGCGGGCACTGGCCTCGGAGGGACGCATGCCGCCGCTAAAAGCTCGCTTGGGAGCGCGTCAGGTGCAGTGAATTGCACGTGCGACTGAGCCAATCAGAAACGCCCCAGTGAGCGTCGTCACCGAAGCGACGACCAATGGGAAGGAAGTCGCCCACCCATCCCCCTCTCAGACAGCAGGTGCAGTCTTGGTACGGTACAGGCTCTGCGTCCAACACACCCTGCTGCTGCCCTTCCATTCTTCCATTCAGCTTCCCTTCCCCTCTCCACTCTCTGTCGCCCTCTCTCGGAGAACACGCTCTCTGTATCGCTCCAAATCCAGTCAATGTCGAGGCAGCCGTCGCGGCAAGAGTCTCGTCTTTGCTCCGAAGGGAAATCGAACCAACCATCCATCTGCTCAAGCCAATGTCCGTTTAGGGAGAGGTGGTACTGTTTATAGCTGCAATTTTGGAATAAGATCCTTGTGACGGAATACAATTAGTAGAAAAATTAATCAATGAAATTGGTTCCTTTTCGTTTTTGTACTGGACCGATTTGTTCCAATAGCCCCTCTACGGGCACGGTGGAGGGATTGAATGATGCTAAGGGCTATGCTTAGTATGGATCCCGTGCTAGTCAGGCCTTAGCGACGGTCTTCTTTGAAATTCCATGAACAGGATGATAACGATGTACAGGCGTCTATGGCCTATGATTCGTTATTTCGCCAGCTTTCATTTGGCCATAGTCGCTCTTTGGCTCATTTACTTAGATGTTTCACTTTTTAGCCTGGATTTTATAATATCTTCTTAGGTAACGATTTCACTGCTTGACGAATATAAGTGGCAATGATTCTATTTCCGTGTTATATCTACTCTTGAGAATATTATTCTTAGCAGGCAATTTCCTGCGGTTTTCCCACTTGTGTGGCATTTTCCAGTGGTGATGCGCCGCGAACCGCAGGAGTTCGCGTTGCCTTCAGCGCGTTGAACTATCTCCACAGTCCACTTAGACATTATATAATGAAATATCGTCGTAATTTTTAACGTTAATTAACAAAGGATAATCAATCTTAACAATGTAACCGGGTTCAATAAACAGAAGTAGCCAAAATTGGAGACTTTGCCAAGGTAAGGAAGAAAGTGGACCGCCTGACTGAACTAATCTGAGCCTAATTTATATGAAAACCTCAAAAAAAAATTTTTTTTCAATGAACAGCTAAAATAAATTCTTTTTAGAGTAGCGGGGGAGGGGGGGATCGCTCTAAACCGTAATCAATATTGAAGCGTCACGTGCACGTGAGCGTGAATAGAATATCTTCTGCTGAGAATCAATCTCCTGATAATCCTCCGAATTGTCATTTTCACCATTTCCCACAAAATTTCAATCTAAATTCCAAGGTCACTTTTTTTTTTGTTTTTTCAAACAACTTGCCTAGTGGGGCCTCGAAAATAAGCTATTTCCCCGTCTTTCTATCTACAATAACTCCGACAGAGGCAACTAGATGGCAGCGCTAGTCGGCGATGGATGCAAAATCGCCCGCCCAGAATCCTTTGCGGGTTGGGCAACCGGGGGTCCAGCAGACGAGGTTTGGATGGGGGGGGGGGGGGGGGGAACATCTAATTGCTTTGATCGCGATTCAGCCAGAAACCCACCCCACCCTCTCCGTTCCCTTCTTTTTTCATATATGTCGACCGTTTTGCTTCCTTTGCACCATCTTCAGACGAGAAATATCGGCGCACTTTGCTTTATTCCGTAACGAACATTTGGTCACAAAGAGGTGACGGTGATTTTATGTGGACATGAGCATTAAATGCTGAAATTTTATAAATAAAATCGACTCAATTGAAATCACTTTAATGACGTTTCTATTTAATTTATTCATATGGCGTTTTTCCACAGTTTACTTAAGAATTCTGAAAAAGATTACATTCCAACAATAGCTCTATAAAATTTTACTCTGTGCCGTTCAAAAGTGGGCAAGTTGAGTCAATCCAGAGAAACGTTTGAGATTTTATCAAAATATCTAAACGATAAATGCGCAGTTTCCCGATAGACACGATCGAACTGATTTACAAATGGAAATTCCAATTTGGAATTGCCTCAACTTGTTGTATTGAAGAAACCGACTGACAAGGTGAATGATAGTCGAGAGACGGAGATAGCGAAAGAGATAATCATTGAGGGGGTCTATTATTGCCAGATTTTGAGAATGCAATCATTAACTCTGTTAATGTGTTTCAGACTTCTATCCACAGAACAAAGTAGAAAACTGTAAATCAGGAAAACTATTCTAAGTGGATTATTAATAGGAATAGCGATTTTGTATATAATCTATGAATTTTAGTTGAAATTTTAGAAAGTGAATGCCTTAAGCAAATGTAGACTATTATCATTTATCATTGCTGCCCCTTGATTATATTTCTTGCCGTGCCGAAGAATTTGTCAAAAGAATTTCTGCGTGTTAATTGAGTCATTCATAATAATTGATTTTTGTGAGCAGTAGGCCGAGTGTAAATTATCAGTATTGCTCAGATCGATATAAAATTCATCATTCAGTTAATATAATTAAAAAATCAAGTGATACTTATATTTAAAAATTGTATTATTAATGATTACTGATACTTTATAGAAAAAAAACACCTGTTTTAAAAACGGGGAAACTGAAGTTTGTGATAATTGTGATTTATTCATAATATAACAAATAAATACATAAAATAATTTGAAAAACTGAAAAACTTCGTAACAAACATTTCAAACGAAATTCACGTCCAAGAGTCGGCATCGTTTCTCAGTCTTAGCCAAACAATCTAATCACAAAAGGCTCCAACAATAACATAATAACTATAGTCAGGGGCATAGGAGTTGACCACTTCGTCGAATAAAAAATAATATTATTCAAGAGGTTCTACTCCCTCTACTGACCTAAATTAATTTTTTAACTTTTCAACTTGGGGGTAGGGGTGGGAGAGAAGACCAAGACCCTTCACTCTCTTATTTTCGCATGGTTTTTAACTATAGTCAGTTGCAAGGTAATTTATATTTTTAATACTGACCTTTAAATCTTTAATAAATATGTTTTTAAAATTCCGAAACTATCAAAAGGTACATCTACTTACAATAATAAATATTCAATTAAAAAAATCAATAAAGACAGCTTAAATAATTTAGTCTGTTTTCATTATCTTGGATTCTTCATCTTCTACATGTTATTGCTTGTTTGCTCCCTGTGCCGCCTTCTCGAGCACTTTATAAGAATAGCATAATGACTCAAATAAATGTTTTAATTTGCATGTTTTTACCTATTTTTCAAAGACCTTTCGAATAAGCTATCACTTGGAGCCCTTTGCAGAACAAAATTGACCATCGCCAATTTACATGGTGACTTCTCACGCGAAACGCTAAGGATATTGAGTATGCAAAAAAATTTCAAGTTGTGTAAGTATGCAAAAAATTTTTTTAATTGGTTCAAGACTCTATGAGAAGACCGCGAGCAGACAAGAAACGTGTCATTTTATGTTATAAGTAGCTACCAAAAAACAAAAATAACGTATTAAAATTACACAAAACAAGATAAATACTCAAGCTATAAATACCCAAGTTCTCCTTAACCTGCCATTTATTGACATTTGTAATTTAATTATCAAGACATATGGGGTAAACAATGTGGAGTTTATAATATACCTATCCTGCGTCAGTCATAATTTAATGAAAAGAGTCGTAACAAAATTATTGCAATAGGTGTATCGGAAGGTGCTCCTAGCGAACAATACTTAAATTATATTTGTAAAGAAGATAATAGTCGAAAAATAAAAATGCACCTAAAAGAGTTACATAATTACCAAATATAACAGTAAACTAAAAGTTACATATTATTTGTTATAGTTTCAGTTTTTGAGTAATTTGTAGTCTTTAAATAACTTGTCATATCAAATGATTACCAGCTTTTATTGATGGAGAACAGAATATTCTTGAAGACTGTCTTGTTATGGAAGTTGACGAAATCTTATACAAACTGAACAAAAAAATAGTGTAAATGAGTTCATGTAGACGGTAAGGGGACCAAACACGTTTTCAAGTCAACTTAAACTTCATTTGGTAAATTTTGGTTACTTTATAAAGAACTGTATTTTTTAAACATGTAAATCAAAAATTAAGTCTCTCTCTTAAGTCATGTGTGCCGTCTCCTGGCGGAGGTTGGCCAACTGATACTGGCGAACTAGGAATAATAATGGGGTGGTTTTCCGTTGTCTTCCGCATGATTAGTAAGGGACAAGCAATATCCATGCCACGGCGGGAGTCGAAGGATCTCGAGGACCACTGAAGCCCCAGCGCTCGGCCACCGGGGGCGGGGGCGGGGGCGGGGGTGGGGGCAAAAAATTAAGTAATAAAGAAAAATAATGATTGAAAAATATTGTTGTGAAAAAATGAAAGGTGAAATATAGAAAATATTGTTGTGAAGTTGAAGGGCATAGGGAGAATGGTGATGTGGTAAATTGTAGTTGTTTATTATTTGCATCGAATTATTATTAGTTGCTTAATTTGAAAGATGGTTGGGTTAATATTTATTGATCCTTTGATAATTATTTTTATTTAATTAAATTAATTTTCAGTTTTTACAAAACTGAAAACTACTCTTGTGATCTCGTAAATTGCTTTTAGAACTGCCCGAAAATTATATCGTATCAGCCGAAACTCTAGCCCACTTAACTTGGTTACTGAGCCGGAAACCCGAGCAGCGGCTGTTTCAAGTGGCTGCGTCGGAGAGGCAGACAGCCTGAGTGATACGGTCTAAGTGATTCCCGACATACCCAAACACACACATGCACATTGAAGGTCGATACCTGTATATGATGATGTAAACCAGAAAGTCTTGGTACATATAAACCCAAAGACCCCCGAGCACCAGGCGCTCTTCAATTCCGCTCCCGTCGACGATACCTGGCAGCGGGCATTGCTTCTCCTCGTCATCATGTCAACAACATTTGAATCCCGACGGTGGAGGGAAACACCTGCTCCTCTTCGTCTGACGTCATTAATCGTTCGTTTCTCTTTAAGTGCCCGAGAAAAACGAACGCTCTATTTCAGATTGTGCGAAGAATGATAAGAAAATAATTTGCATATTCCAATATTTTTCTCAAATAAAGTGACTTAATTTCCAATCTGCAGTCCGAAGCATTGAATCATGATAATGGTTTTAGGTGCAACAAATAATTAAAACATAAACTTTTTATTTATTTATCAATGGATGAGTCTACAGAATCATGTACATCGGTGTTACTGAGTAATGGCTTATGGTAACTGAAGTATGAGATATAAGCACAGGTATCGAGTCTCTCAAATGTGAAGTAAACAGAGTGTCTGTGCTTAAGGTGCGTCTCTTTACTCGCGTCTGTGCTCACAATCGAATGTGAGGCCACAAACACAAGCTATTAAAATTATTGCATCACCTGTAGCGCTATTTTGGGTCGGAATATTATTCTTAACCGTAGAGAGGAAGGAATTTGTAGAAATATATTAAGCACTTCAAAGCACATAAATTATAAATTTCATGAAGACTTCGAAAAGTATCAAAAGACCTAAATGAACATTTAATTGAGTCTTCAATGTTTCAAAATAACAAATTATAAATTTTTAAATTGTGAGTAAAAAAATCTATTTATTGTAATGGCAAAGAGTTTATTCCAATATACTAAAAAAAAACGTTACGCCATTTCAGAAATTTGCACGTCATTTGTTTTTGAATTAATTGAGCTAAATAAGGCAGCGAAGAATAATGGCGCTATCTGATATCACACTTTCAATAATATCGGTTGTAGTGAAGATTTTAAATAAAAATTGTTGCTCAGACTATAATGGTCAGGTGACTTTTCTGTGCCGTCGCGTGCTTCAAGCCGGCGCCAACAATGATTAAATGTGCAGCAATAAAGCAAGACTGTGAATTGTTCCGTTTACATAACGCTTTTTCGGGTCTTTGTATCACGCACTTTCCAGAATAACCTCCAGTCTTAAAGCATTATCATGCTAAAAATAAAACCTACAGTACAGTATCGTGATTAAATTTTTTATAAATTAAAATGAAAAATATCCAATAATAAAAGAAATGAAATTCATAGTCCGATTTAGCAGGATATTCATTATAAAATTACATTATTAATTTGGTATTTTTAAAACTGGCCATTTTAAAAAAACTAGTGAACTTTAACTTTGGTCGCGGTCTGTATGTTTGTCAGAAGATAACTCAATCAGATGCTGCTGTTGATAAATCAAGGCGATACAAATTTCAAAATATCCATATTCAGCGTTACCAGCAGAGCTAGCTAATAGACAGAACGCCGTCCTATTTGATTGAACACGTTTCAGACCACGGAGAAGAGGTTTTGTAACAAAAGGAAATCATCCAGAAAACCCCACTGGGGAAGAGTTGGCACTGCAAGCGGGAAAATTTGCATAACGCGGACTTCATATGGAAACTGAATAGTGTAAAAGTAGTCAATTTGATATAACAAGGTAGTGGATAAGCTATTTCAGGGTTAACAGCAATAGCTGGAAGGGTCTTTGAAGAATGTCTATCCACCTCATGGGCGTGGAAGCTGGTTTGCAACGGTTGCAGTCGAACTCAAACTAGTAGCTGCCATTCAACTCCTTCCGAAACCGGTATCTCAGAATTATACATTAACAGCTTTCTTCCGGAATTTCCAGTCACTTTTAACTACAGATTAAATGCTGTCATCTTCAATGGGATTTTTATGAAATTGCTATAAAATTAGAACCATACATGTAATAGAACAAACTGGTTCTTTCAAACATTGATCACTTACGAAGTGATATTAAGAATTTTTCTTGATCAATAATTTGTTTAAGAGATTATAGTACACAACTTGCAAAGTCTATATCGTCCAAAATCAACAAGTTTAATCTCTTTAAAACAATTCAGATTTACAATCTTTACATTTTTCATCCTGTTTTGAATTAAGTTCTAACTTTTCTAATATTATCTTGGAGATCATCAGTGAAATCTACATATCAGATTGGACTTCACCATTATTATTTATAACTAAATAAATAAGTTTTATATCATTAAATTAATAAGAAGTTTTGATTAAATCTTATGTTCATTCATGTTCTAACTTTTCTGTTTTCGATTAAATGAAAATAAATTTTCGTATTGGAACAAATGGATTGAGGTCATAAAACTTACTTAGAAGAAACATAGTTCTCTTAGCTATTATAAACTATAGTTCCTGAATTCAAATGAAAGCATCCAATAGGCCATAGATAAACTGCATATCCAGTTTTGGAAATTTTGGGTTGGTTCCTTAAGATTTTGAACACATCAACATCTAGAACATTTTGTGTTTTTTCACGTAATTAATATCTTAATATAATGCTGAGAGAATTCCACATGACTATTATCCTCACGTATTCTTTGGACAAACACAAATATCCATGTCGATGGTGGGACTCAAACCTGGACCCGACGGTTTCAAGAATCAAAACGCTTTTGCCCCAGTGCTCTCCGCCAACGGATCGGTCATAAATATTGGTAAGCCAGAAAAACTCATTTCAGACAAACTATTTAAGGCATAAATTTATACTTCTAGGGTATATAGCTACCTGGCTAATATACTTATTCTCTTAATTTTGCAATAAAAAGGTTGCAGAAAACATGATACACTGCCGGCAAAAAAATGCAGTGCATGGAAGAAATGGATTAATTTTAATGAAATTACACAAGAGTAAACAGCATAGAATATGTGATTTAAATTTCAACACGCTATGTGCACAGGATCCTGGTATAGGGTATCCCAAAAATTCCAATAGAACAATTTAATCCGCCTTAAAACCTCCACGAGCATGAATGCAGGTCTCGACTCTTGCATTGCTGTTGATCATCCTGGGAAACATTGTTCCAAGCGTCTAGAACCAGTTGACGCAATTGTGCAAGTGTTACGACTGATGTGCTGCGACCTTCCATGTACCGTCCCATCATGTCCCAAAAAGCTCAATTGAAGATAAGTCTGGAGATCGTGCTGACCTGGGAATTCGAGCCACACGGGCCGCGTGTGGGCGCGCGTTATCATGCTGAAATAGCATATTACCCTCCTGTTGCAAGAAAGGCAGGAGAACGGGTTCAACAATCTCCTTGCGTTGTTCAATGTTCCATTCACAAACACCAAAGATGAGCACGAATTGTAACTGATGGCATCCCACACAATTAAGCTAGATGTTGAACCTGTGTGCCTCCGACGAATGCGCTGTGGAAGATGTCGCTCTCCTAGTGTTCGTCGCACATGCTGATGTCCAACACTGGTGTGCAGCCAGAATCTGCTCTCTTCACCGAAGCCAACAGATCTCCAGTCAGCTCGCCGATCAGCACTCTCGTGACGCCACTGCAACCGCACAGAACGGTGTTCTTGCAGAATCGGTAGTGTGGCTAGAGATACGTGACTGCAGTCCTTCTGGAAATAAACGGCTGCATATGGTCCGTCTTGATACGATTGATACTACTCTGGCCATTATCTCTGCTGTGAGCGCTGTGCAGATATTCAGTGCTTCCCTTACAATCCGACGGTCTTGGCATGGATCAGTAATGCGTGGGCGACCGGAACCAGGTTTACGTGAGTGAGTCTTTTTTGCAGATCACTGCTGCCAACATCGAGCCACCACAGAAACATTACGTCAAGTAGGCCGCGATTTGCCGATAAGACCATCCAGCCTCTCGAAGTCCCACAATCCGACCTCTGTCAAGCTCCGTCAGTTGTTGCAGAGGAGTACGGCTGCATGTTCGGGGCATGGCAGGTGTTGAGATTACTCTAGTCTTACAATACAGACACCAGGTTGATGATTTTATGTTAATTAGGGATGAATCATTCTTACAGTGGAGGAACTTTTGGGATACCCTGTACGAGGATCCTATGCACATATCGTGTTGAAATTTAAATCATATTATAAATACAGTTCTTTGACAAAAAAAACCCAAAAAAACTGCCCTTACCCTAAAATGTAAACCGATCGTAACGAAATTTCACATACAAATAACTTTTTACTGGTTAAAATTTTGTAGACGTGTCTGGACATGCCCCAGGCAGTGCAGGACCCCGCTCTTATTATCACACTCCACAGAGAGTTATGGTCTGGGTGCCATTTCGCTTGATAGCCTTCAAGGAACCTTTAGAGCACAGCCGCACGTCCAGGACATTCTACAACTCAAACAAGAAGAGGTAGCAACAGGATTTGAGGGACCGAGGACACTTATGAATGCGAGGAAACATTTGTCAACAAAAAAAAAATTCATTATCAAAGCATAACTGTACAAGTTTATCACAAAATGAACATTTTTCAATATGCTTTTTTCACGTGTTGCCCTATTTCCCTACACAAACGGGAGATTACCTCATTTTTATTACTAAATTAATATCATTTATTATTATTATTATTATTTTGGGCTAACCTAACCCCATTTTGGGCTTCGGCCTGTTGGGGGGCAACACGGGGTTCTTCCCTCCAGCCCATCTGGGGGTATTCCCTGGTGTTGTTACATTATTATTATTATTATTATTATTATTATTATTATTATTATTATTGATTCCATCCTCATGCTCCTCCAGCTCAAGATGGTTGTCCATCCTTCGATGAGTCTTAATTTTTTTAATACTTTTATCGACATTAGACGTTTTTTTAGTGTGTTTTTTTCGTCCGAAACTGACCGATACTATAATGGCATGCTGGCATGCTATGAGAAAATAAGAGAACTGAAGACTCTTAAGTCATTTTAATAATAATCTCCCTTCGAAAAAGTTGTCAGATACAGAAGAAAGCATGAATCTTCTTAGCCTATGCAATTATGTTTTTACATGACAGATCACTTCTTTAGTCAAAAGTAGTTATTTCAAAAGTAGTCAAAATCTTACAACTCCCCTCCCCCCTCGCGCTCCTAGAACGATTGTGAACTTAAAACTTCTTGACTCTTTTGGAAGCTCACCTCTTGGAATATTCACCGTAGACAGTTCGTCAACCTTATTTAGAACAGAAGTGCAAACCTAATTACCCCACACAATAATAGCCCACAATTTAGTATCGGGTTTCAGATAATGAACATTGTCCTTGATCAATTTTTATTGAGTTGAGCAGTGTTTGTCTTTTATGCTCGCTTTTGTTTTCCCAATGCTTCAGCGATCACAAATGTAAAGGAGGCAAGTCAACATTTAATGGGATAGTTTATTTCCTCTGACAAATTAAACCACTTCACTGCAAGCTTGGAAGCTTCACAGCCCTCCTGTGGCAGGTAATAATGGATCGTGTATAATCAAGCTTGGGTGGTCTGAGACGCTCCTCAAAATATAAGGACAGTGAAGGGGGTAAAATGATAGGGATAGAAAGGTTATTCTCACTAAATTTAAAGTTTAAACCTCAATCGAAAGTATTAGGTATTTCTGAAGACAGGTCGTTGTAACATTCTTCAGTTAGAATAGCTACTAAATGCTTCGGAGATGTTTGAGGAGGGAATTATCTTCTCACACTGCTCTCCAAAATTGCTTCCGATGATTTGAAAAGATTCAAGTCACATGCTGGCCTGAAAAAATATTGCCGGGAAACAACATGGACCACAGGATAACCTGATCATAAATGAGCACGAACGATCTTCGAAAGGAATGATGAGGCCAAGCGAATTTCAATTCATCACAGTTCATTTCCATATTTGACAAGTGGAGCAAAACAGACTGGATCTATAGTGAGTTGACATATT
Source organism: Rhysida immarginata (assembly GCA_023313115.1). Classification (NCBI taxonomy): domain Eukaryota; kingdom Metazoa; phylum Arthropoda; class Chilopoda; order Scolopendromorpha; family Scolopendridae; genus Rhysida; species Rhysida immarginata. The sequence continues at coordinate 1,461,301 of JAHWFO010012523.1, forward strand.
AATGTGAACAGTTGCAAATTAGCAAAAACTAAAATATATTCGTAAGAAATAAAATTAGATATAGAGTGGTAAAACCCTGAAAACAGCTGATGTATCGGATAGAAACTATCCTTTATAAATACAAAAAAATAATAACAATAAAAAGGGCGTTGGAAGGCGTCCACATATAGGAACAACAGAGCAGAGCCGACGCCAGGGAGGGATGGAGTGGATTACCTATAAAAAAATAAGGACGCCATTCTTCTTCTTCTTCTTCTTCTTATTGTTGTTATTATTATTATTTTCTTGCTTTCACTAAAGATAATCTCTATCCGAAACGTCATCTCTTTTCAGAGTCTTACCACTCTGCGTCCAATTTTGGTTTATACAAAGGATTTTGTGTCTCGTCCTACTTTTTTGCTATATCCGTTGTCTAAGAATTTAAATCGAATATGTTTAGTTTTTAAAATAAATGTTTTTATTTTAAATTATTACCTAACAATCTTTTTAAATATAATGATACAAAACTATAATTCTAATTAAAATGTAAATATACTTAAAATGCTACAATACCACACATATGTAAAACATCAATATTTTGTCACAGATCCTCTAATTATAACGGCTTCAATGCGCCTTGCAATGCAATATTTTTGCACTTTCTTTTAATTTGGGAGTGGTGCTTCTTTTATAATATTCTTGATGAGTTGCTTTCACAGGAATACAAATATTGGTCGAGTTCAAATTCGGTCACATAATTATCATTAGCCACTTAAACTTGGGTAGCATATTTAGTAAAGATGTAAGAAAAAACTCCTGCAGTTTCGAGCCGAATGGAGTTACTAATAAGTGGCCCAACTCACAAAATTATAAAAAATATTACTGCCCATATTAATTTGGCAACCCACGAATAATACAAATAATACCTGCCGAATTTTTACGATCATTATACCATCTTTTTCACATTTTAGGATTCGTGTAGTAATTAAAGATTTCGCAGTTCTGTGAATGGCGAATTTGTACTATAGTACCATTCGTGCATGCTTTTTTGTATAGTAGTTTTGTGTTGTTTCGATACAATCCTTAATGTTCTAAAGTCCCATACATTCACATTTTGTTTCTTTTTCGCCGATGCAGTCTTTCCACGCTTTATTATGCAGCATGACCGTGAAGACCGTTGCTCTCACACAATTGGACTGTTGGTACTGCGGATAAGTGAGTACCAACAGTCTGTCACATTTAGAGGCCTGACGGCTGTTTTCCTTGATTGTTCATCTACTTGATGCGATGTTTTGTCCCTTTTTGCTCCAACAGAAGATCTCAGAAAGAGAAGAGAATTCAACTCAAAATGAAGTTTTTGGTACTTTTTCACGCAAAAAGTAATCCTTAGTAATTATTTCACATAGTGCTGCTACACATAGTGGCATGCAACTTGGAAAAACAGAAAAAACCATGATCAAGAACAAATAATCCTCAACTTATGGTGTTTCCGTCTAGCCAATATGATTACATCTCAACTCCTATAAAACTAGTTGTTAAAATTATTAAGTGGTTCTTCACATCATTAACTACACTGACTGCTCAATTGAAGCTGGACACTTGTGGTATGGAACAGATGCTTCATTTACAGCGGGTCTAATAGCGCGTACTGGCCTTTTGCCCTAAGCACAGCGTCCAGACGCCGTGGCATGCTGTCAACCAGTTTCTGATAGCAAGCAACAGGTATTTTGCCCACTTCTCCTTCAAAACCTGCACAAGCTGGATGCGCGTTTCTAGTCGCATCGGACGCGCATGAATCTGACGCTCCAATTCATCCCATAATTGTTCAATAGAGTTGAGGTCTGGACTCTGGGCGGGCCACTGAAATTCCTGAACATTATTCTCCGGAAACGAGGGGCTAACACCACGGGCCTTATGGTTTGGTTTGTCTGGTATTAACGTCCTTTTTCAACTGCCATGGTCATTTCAGGACGGCGTTATAGGGGCCGCAAATTTTGCCTCGCAAGGGTTCTTTAACGTTCTGCCGGCAAACGACTACACGGAACCAAAGGCTTTACGTCCCTTCCGAAGGAATTGCGTGTTCTCAGGATTCCCCCCCCCCCTGAAAAAATCCTCGTCGTCCTCGGCCATGGTCGAACCCGCGTCCTCAGGCATCAGAGACGATTACGCAACCACTGAGCCACCGAGGCCGATACGGGCCTTATGTTAAGGCGCATTGTCGTGCTGAACACAAAAGTCCCTTCACCGAACTGCTGCTAAAGCATGGAAATATCTAGAACGTCCAGATATTATGTGGATGACATGTTCCCCTCGATCACAACCAGCGGACTAGTCCAAACCAGGAGAAACACGACCACACAACCACCGCCAAACTTCAGTGTTAGGATGACTCACTCAGATAGCACCCGCTTCCCTGGCAAACGCCACACCCAAGTCCGCCCATCCGATCGGTAGAATGTGAAGTGTGATTCGTCGCTCCACATGATGCTCTACCAGCGGTCCATCGACCAAGACCGTCGCTCTTAACACCAGGCCAGACGACGCTGGGCGTTTACAGGGGTCTTGCTAGACCTGTGGGCAGTAGCCTGACCGGTGTACCCTAAGGCATGGAGTTCCCGACGAATCGTTATGGTGCTGATAGTTGTTCCCGTTGCCTGCTGGAAGTCCTGCCGCCGTTGTTCCGCTGTAACAGCCCTGTTCCGCCGTACCAAGCGTTTCAGGGCCCTCCGGTCTCTATCGATCAGCATGCGGGCTTGGACACCTTCATGATAATGGCTACGTTTCCACTTCGTGATAATCGCACCCACGGTCGACTTTGGCAAATTCAATGTCGCTCCCATGGCTCGCACACTTTGGCTACTCATGTGGCAGCCTATGACTACTCCACGTTGAAAATCGCTCAGCTGCTTTGATGGTGGCATTTTATCTCAGCACTTGTAAGACACCAAATGACTTCAACTACACATGATCTTCCTGTTTTATAACGAATATATTCAAATTATTGCCAGAATTTTTAATAGGTCGTTCCCTACGGCAGATGTTTACTTTCAATCGAGAAATCAGTGTATTTATTGATTTTACCATGTCCGTCTGTCTGTCTGTCCCCTTCATACTTTCCATGTCATTTGGCTTAAAAAGTTGAAATTTCGTACGTAGATTGCCATGACCTATGGACATGTTCTACTTCAATATTTAGTTTAATTTGGATTAGTTCACTAAAGTCGAAGTTATAAGGATCGGAGTTAAAAGAGTTCATCGGGTCAATATAGTATACAGGAGTAAAATTTGGTAAGTAGATTCCTCTAGGTAAGAAACAATGAAGTTTAGGCGAGATTGTTCCAGCGGGGTCGGAGTTATAGGGGTAGCGGTCACCTGGTCTTTAGAAACTATTAGCGTCTTTCAAATGTGATATGTGACTCAATCGGGAATGATGAGAAACAAAAGAATATATAATTCGTTTCTATTTTGGCACTAGATTCAATTGGTACTTGATTCAATGAACTACTTTTACTTAAGATTGGATAGAAAGAACACTGTGCTTGCATAGTAAAATCTTAAGATGCTCGCATAGTAAAAGTCCAGAGAAAATAAGATGCAAATTTTCAGTATATTTCCACAGCCAAGCTATCTTCTTCAGACATACTGCTATTTTATGAATATTTTTTCCATTTTTAAAAAAAAATTTTTGAGGATTTTTATTCATAGAATATAAGTGTTTTATTCGTTTAAAATATCATTATTAAGCATTGACCTAACATTTGTGCAAAAGAAATCGGCAGATGAAGATGCTCTTTCTGTGCAGACAGATGTTGGTTTAATTGATCACTAGAAATTAAGCCTCCCGAGGAAGGTATAGCGGAAATTCTGAGTTTATCAAGTTTTACCCCTTCATCTGCACTTTTTAACTCCTAATTTTTTATCAAAAAATTTATTTTCTAGAACTTAGTATTTAGAAAATATAAAAGAATCCTATGTTTTTTCCCTTCTCATCTTTTTCGATCGATATACCATACGCTATATGTTGCCATAGTTCTTAAGACCAAGTGCTTGCCCACCCCAAAACCAACCCCCCCCCCCCCCCCCCCGGGACAATTTGGCCCAAACTTCAAAGGAATGTAGATTTAGCCTAGAGGAGTATGCATATCGAATTTCACTTCTTTACATACCTAAATACCACATTATCACTTGGATCCCTCTAACTCCCACTCCCGTATTTCCGACCCCATTGGACCAATCAAAACCAAATTAAATAGTGAAGATACTCATGCCCATAGTAAGCTACATTCCGAATTTCAATCTCCTAACTCAAAAAAAATGCAGAAATTATGAAGGAGACGGACGGACGGACAGATGGACATTGTGAAACCAATAAGTAGCTCCATTTTTCCGCTATTTAATAAGTCATTATAAAATAAATCGGTATTTTCCTCGCATGTTATTCAAGCAAAATACTTTTAATTCCTTTTGTGTCTGCTTTGAAACACGTTTTGTTCCGTTGCATCGCAACTGGTATTATAGTAGGCCTATTGATTTACGTGAATAGCGAACTCTTCTGAATAATGGACACATTGTAGTGTCCCGAATGTGTCCGCTATTGGGAAGTTTCACTGTATCATTGCTCATGGTACTTGCTTTTGATTTTAGTAAATTTGTTTTATGTATTGCCCTTAAATAGGCATGCAAACAGCTTGTACTATCACCACTTGCTTTAATTCATTTCCTACAATTTTTTATTTGACATATGCCGTAATCTTGAATGTGCTCAAAATATTTACAGACTCTCCCTCCATTAAACTGAATGGCTAAAATGTATATAAAAACTTAATGTATAATTATAATATATTTACATTGTATAACTTTATAATTTTTAAATAAATAATAAATGAAGGTAAATTAAAAAAAAATTTCCTATAGAAACAAATAATGACAAAAAATTATTTCGTGTATTCTTCAGCAGGTAATTTTTAACAACAACATTACTGCCTCTAATTCGCAAATTTTTAATTAAAAGTAATTGAGGGCGAAACAAACAATTTAATTTTCATAGCACGACGTTTAAGGAGATAAAATTCTATAATTAACAATTTACTCACCATCTACAATAGATGCATTTCAGTATGCAAGTATATTATGTAAATTCGTACACAATAAAAGGAATTTACAAAGTTTGTTCAAAGACTCCAAATGCGTATGTTATTCTGAAAACTCTAATACGATAACTCTAATACATTGAATTTAGTTAAAACTGTTTACGCAGTGCTCGCTTTACTTTGTTTATAATAAAGGAATGATTTCTCACGGGAAGAGGGGTTAATGTATATTAAAGTGGTGTGGAAAGTAACAAAGGAAATGAAAGTTATAATCCATGTTTAAATTCCAGCACAAGACGGGGAGAGCAGTGAAGAATTATCTTTTATTATAGTGGGGAGAAATGTAAGCAGGAAAAAGGGAGAGTTTGTGAAGAATTCTATTATTGAAAAAATTTACAAAATTGAAAAAAAAAATGTATTTTATGAATTTTTATTACTTGTATTACCGATGCTTATTACCGGTATTACCGAAAGAGATTTTTTGTTAGAAAACCGCTATTAACATCCCTAATTAGGGTGTTCGTAGCTTGATTATTTGTTCCTAGGATTATCTTGAATAAAGAAAAACTCCAAGTCATCATCAGTCCGAATTGCAACGGCTTCTTATATGTTTCAATACTTGTGATTTACTTACAACTAAATTGTCACATCTGACTTATCAATCGAAACATTGCTCCAATTTCTGCAGGAATAACTGTGGACATCATAATATCTATACGTCTGTGGACTTATAAAATCGGCTAAGTGTCATCTCTATGTTGCCAAGGTACGTATACACTGTTTGCATCAGCATTGTTTGATGGCATTTTTATAATGTAGAAAGCGTCATTGCTATGTTGCCGAGGTTAAATACACATTGTTTGTATCAGCATTGTTTGATGGCATTTATTATTATTATTTACTAGAAGCGAACCCACCCGATTGTATAATCGGGAAATAACCCATTGTTAGATTTTTTCTTTGCTGTGACATAGGCCACCGTCGCTGATTTTATATATATGATTATTAGCTAGCTGATATTCCCGGTGTTGCTCTGTCTGTTTGTTTGATGAAATGTTGCAATATCTGAATTTGAATATAAATAAGAACACATGAAAATCCTTAATAAAGTATATATTCACTTTGGAAAAAGGAAAAGAATTCTTTAAAATTCTACCACTGAAATTTTGTGTCCAGTTGGGCTTGCTAAGGAAAATTCGACATGCATCCTTAACATTTTAGAATATCAAAGAAAGGCTATGGGTACTGAATTAGTTCTGTCTATGTTAGTAAAATACTTCAGAGATGGATTGAGAGAGTTGGGGAACTCTGCTTACAGTCTCTTCAACATGTAACAGTTGTATTCTCTTATTTGTTTTATAATAATTTTTTACATCTCCGCAAATATTTTAATAAAAAAGAAATAATACTGATTTTTATTTATTTATTTATTTATTTACCATTTTTTATAACTATCCCCCTTAAAACGTGAATCATTAAGGCAAGCATCGTAGTTGATGAAAAAGACAAGCCGCCGCACTGAAAAATCATCTGACCATCTTAGCCCAAGCAACAAAGTAACCTTCATTGTTTCCATCTTGGATTTTAGCTGTCAGTATTTTTTTCGTTTGTTGGAAATAATAAAGGTTACATTGTTGCTTTGACTAAGAAGATTTAGGTGACCTTTCCGTTTCAGGGCCTGTCTTTTTCTTTAGCTACGATGCTTGCCTTAATGATTCACGTTTTAAGGGGATAGTTATAAAAAATAATAAATAAATAAATAAATAAATAAATAAATAAATAAAAATCATTATTTCATTTTTTATTAAAATCTTTAGAGAGATGTAAGAAATTATTCTAAAACAAATATGTCAATACAACTTCTCAAGCTTTTGGTGAAAAGTGAAGGTACTTTCCCTAAACATATTACCCTTATCTAAACATATTAGAAAATTATAAAGATCCCAACTTATTGTGTGAGAGAGCAATAAGTGATACTTCCAATATAAACAACCACAAATAGGACATGATTCCACGCTCTCTGACTGAATACAACTCTATTGAAACGGTTACATATTGATGAAGAATGTTGATCAGGCTAAACAGAGTTCCTCAACTCTCATATTCCATCTATGAAGTATTTTTAATATAGACAGAAATAATTCAATACCCATAGCCTTTCTTTGATATTTTAAAATGTTAAGGATGCAATGTCGAATTTTCCTGGGCAAACCCAATTGGACAGAAAATTCCAGTGAGAGCATTTTAAAGAATACTTTTCGTTTTTCCAAAGTGAATATATACGTCATTAAAGATTTTATTTATGTGTTCTTATTTATATTCAAATTCAGATATTGCAAAATTTCATCAAACAAACAGCCCGAGCAACGCCGGGTATATCAGCTAGTATTGTATATTTGAAAATAAAAGTTGTAAGTAACTCACAAGTAATAAAATTATTAACTCAAAATTTATGATTTTTATTGAGAAACCATTGCAATTCGGACACATGTTGAATTGGACTTTGAACTCAATTCTAGGAGCACGTACTTAATCTATGGACACTTTGTTGCGGAACACAGGTATATTTGTTAAGAATAATTCTGTGTCATGTTTTTTAGAAATAAAACTTCAAACAAAAATGAAAATTTAGGTCTAATATGAAGGAAGCCAAATCTCATAAATGCTTGAGAAAAAAAAATAATACTTAATTGGGCTGAAGTATTATTTCTGCAAGAAATAATTTTCCAGTACAGCAAAAAAACAAACAAAACAATTTCAATTATAATAAGGAAATTTCATGATATTCCGGCATTCGTCATTTATCTAATAAACTGTCTAAATATTTTTTCATTGTGTTTACACACTCCACCCTTTTCATTAATATTTTTTTTGCTTTTTTTCTTCTTTTAAAATATTCAAGTTCAAAGCCCAAATGAGTAAACCCATTTGTAGGGGGAAAATATTAAAAACAAAGAAAAAAAATAAAGCCACAGAGACAGTCTCATATTTATGATCGAAACCACTTTGATCACACGGGTATATGGGTCATTTCTTACGTGTTGGGAGGGCTAAAGTGGAGGGGAGTAGATAGTTTAAGCCAAGTTTAATTGACTTCGATTCGCAAGAACAATTCTCTCCACATTTCCCACCTTTTACCTCGCCACTTAATTTCCGTCCGAAATTTTGTGGGTCAAATAGATCCACCGTCGTGAATTAAAATCAATTTATTTTCGTTTTAACTCCGCACCACTTTTCCTCTTCTTGCCCCCCCCCCCCCCCCACTGTCGTTTTTATCCCCAACTTTTTAAGAGCCAAGGCCGCGAGCCATGCGACACCCCTTCCTCCTCAACCCCAATTTCAAATGTAGGGCACGATGTGCGCGTGCAGAGATACTATCACATCCCTTCTCCTGATCAGAGAAGGAGGAGAAGGTGAGGTGAGGAAGGGGGAGAATAAGGTTTAAACAAGGCTCTGTATGCCCACACATACATATACAATTTTGCAAAACAAACAAACCCCATAATCATAAGCAAGAGAAAGGCTAATCAGCTCATTAGATCAGATCGGATTGCCTATCTATTACCCGGCCTTCGATTCCGATCAGAAAAGTGGTGATTCATTGCGTGGGCTTGGAAGGTGATTGCACGAGAGCAGCATTTCTGGAATCACTTGCTTCGGGAGTCGGTGTGAAGGATCATAAATACATAAAGGGGAACCTTATAACACCAATTTTTGACATAAAGAAAATAAAATAGGTAGAGTTGCTATTTCTGAATTATCGACTTATAATGTTACTGTCAGTTCATGAGGCAAACTAAACGAAATAAGATTACACTGAAAGCGTTTGCAATTCCCTTTCCCGCATAATTCTTACCTACATTTATAAAAAATGTCATCTATAGTAAAGCACAATGCTATATTACTTTGAAGTCACTATTGCGGATTTCTATTTATCCGATATATCAAATCCAAATAATGTGCAGCACTACCTCAAAAGTTCCTATTATCGTACGCAAACTAATCTGAACAGTACTTAGTATTTAATTAATGTGAAATAACATTAATTACATGGAAATACTAAATTAAGCGCAGACCTTAAATAACCAAAATCTAATTTTGATTATTATTTATTTCAATTTTTATTTATTTCAATTCGAATCAAGATAATTTTTACAAAATTTACAAGAATCATTTATATCAGAAAATTTACAAAATTTAAATTTACTTTACAATACTTTACAATAATTTTCAAAGGCCAAATTCGAAGAAGCTGGATATTTGTCAGGAATAATTTTTATGTCCCTACTATCTACATGTCAAGAGCTATAGTTGCTTCATAATCAATTAACACACACACACACACACACACACACATTCATGATAATAATATAACAAATAAAGAAATCCTTTTGTCAGAAAAATATCTGACCTCGGCAGCAATATACCTGCAGGACCAACGTGATTTCAGTTAAAAAAATCTACAGTGGCAGAAGCTGAGGCCACAAGGGTCTCAAGAAATCGCTGACAGCTCGAATCAGCATAAACCGCTTGCTTCTCAAGAAATGGTTCGAATGACGAAACAGGTAAAAGTCTGATTGAATCATTTCAGATAATACGCCGGGTGAGGGAGGAACTCGTACTCCATAGCATTGATTTGCTGCATGCATCCACGCGGTCGTGGTTCATCATTTTGAAAAATTTGTTTCGACGGTTCCCTTTTATTGAGCCACCGTTCGCTTTCTGTTTTTATCTGTCGTAAGAATTAAAGGGATTCTTTGGAGGGCAACGCTGTTTTCAGACGCCGCTATCTTCTGCTATTCGGCGAGTTCGTGTGAAACCTAGATATCTTGGATTTCAAACTCACCCATATCTGCCACATTCTCACATACTAGTAGTAGGCTACTACGAGAATGTCAGCACTAATGTGAGCCGAGGCCATAGCCTGATGAGCACTATGTGAGCCGAGGCCATAGCTGTTTTCATTAGGCTATGGCCGAGGCTACGTATTGTGGCTGATTTTTCTTCAACTTTCTGCCTTAACTCTATCGGCTAATAATTATAAAGAATTCAACATTTATGGCATTTTTAGAAAGCATTTTCCATAATTTTGTTCAATTACTGAATTTTCAAAGTCGGTCGTTCTGTTGCCATTTTTTTCGATTTTTTTTATTTTAACTTCAGATTCAGATTGAGCATTACAAAGTAAATGATCGGCCTCGGTGGTTCAGTGGTTGCGTGATCGTCTCTGATGCCCGAGTATGCGGGTTCGACCCCGGCCGTGAACGACGAGGATTTTTTTCAGGGGGCAAACTCTGGGATCACGCACTTCCCTCAGAAGGGAAGTAAAGCCGCTGGTCCTGTGTAGTCGTTTGCCGGCTGCACGTTAAAGAACCCTTGCGAGGCAAAATTTGCGGCCCCTATAACGCCGTCCTGAAATGACCATAGCAGTTGAAAATGACGTTAATACCAAACAAACCAAACCAACCAACCAACCAACAAAGTAAGTGAAAGTTATGATAAGCTCACATGTCCTATCTAGTCCGGAACATGGCCAAAATGGCGGTTAAAGTTAAACATTTGACCAAAATGATTATTTAACTTGGAAAACTTTTTTTATTTATTTTCCTTTATCGCATCAAATAAAAAAATCTGCGCTATATATTAACTGCAAATTTAAAAATCATCAAGGACTCTTCAATTTTTATAGTCTAACATTTTCTTTATGAAATTCACTCCAAAGTGGCCTGAATCCCCTTTAGAATCCTTTTAGAATCCTATATAACTGGTTGGGGTTTTTTTTTTTGGATTGTGGTATTCCTTGTTTGTTTGCAAAATTTATTTAATTCAATATAAATAACTTTCGCTCTTTATAAAACTCCTGTAACAAGTTGAACTACTGTAGATTGAACATAATATAACAAGCTAAACCACGTGTGACGTACAAACGATATACGCCAAAAACTGTGGACACCACTATCAGTAAACAACAACACGAAACCATAATTCCGCAATAAGATTTTATTTTCTTTCCCTTTTTTTGTAATTGTTTTGATTGGTTGTCGTTTGCTTATAAATCCTGTGTTTTCCGATTGTCAATCATTCACTGATGAAGGGAGCGTACATCTGAGTCATTAAAATAAGTTCTTGTGGAATTGTGGTTTCGTGTTACTGTTTACTGAACGTGTAATGTATATAGAAAGTTGAGGCACCAGGACGTGCATCGATGCGTAGATAATGCATCAATGCAGAATAGCCTACTCACTGCTCTAAATCCGGTCTCGAAAATAGCCGTGAAAATAAACGCGTTTTGGGAAAGATACATGCCTGAAGTTTCCGATGGAGAATTGAGCCACTTTACGAAAAAGGAAAGGTCGCTTGGTTGGAAGATTACCTGGAGATACAAAGCAAGACGATTTGAAGAGAGAAACGGCAACGACCGCAGTACTTAAGTTCTATTCGAACAGAAGTTCTGAGAGAAAATCCACGATATAGCAAAGCCTAGCAGACAAAAGAATAAACTAGCGAACAACTGGGCGTCGTATCATCATGAAAACTTGGTTGAACTGTTGTCATAAGGCCCATGGACGCATGCTGACGGCAGCGCATATGCATGAACATCGCACGACTGCCAGAAAACATTGCTATTTGACAGGCGCCCGGTGGGTTGTTTCTCTAGATGAAGCTTAGATGACACAAATAAACTACGCGCCATTTTTTATCGACAGAGGAACGACAAAGGCCGCGCAAACATTTTGCGTGAATACAAAGAAATTTTCTGAAGGTTTCCGATAGTGGATGTATATGGGCCTTGAACTTTTCTGTTGGGTTACATGAACACGTATGAACAACACGTATTTGGAAGTGTTTATGTCGGTTCCACGAAAAATCATTCAGAAAACGCTTCAACGAACACACAAGATCGATAATAAATTAATAATGATAGGAAGTCAACCTTCGCTTTCATCTTAATAATAAGAAGCACCGAATGGGTTCGATTGAGTAAATTGTAGTCATTTTAAGATTTGAAAGGAATTTTTAAAAGATTTTCACTTATGAAGTCTAAAACATTAAAAAAAAACCGAAGATGTTAAATAACCAAATCATCTTTTGATAATGATCTTCTGTTAAACATCGTTAATGATGTATTAAAAAAAATATTAAATAAATCAAACATCCTTCGTTATCTGATGATATACAATGCTCTCTGCTGCATTTTTAAGTAGTACGATCTGTAGTTTTTCCTTGTAGAGTTTGTCCGTGAAGATGGTATATAGCCAAAACGCCTCGATAGTATTAAACCTACATATTGCTAACTCTAGCCCTTCGTGGTTATCTTTAATATCTGAAGCAATATCGACCGCTATACAGGGTGTAACAAAAAGGTTCGATCAAACTTTCGGGAAACATTCTTCATATGTACAGGAAGAAATATGTTATTTATTTATTGGTCAGAAAACGCTTTATTGCCATGTTAGAACTCATTTTCACATGGATAGGTGCCACATCAACAGGTAGAGCAATGGTTGGACCAATTCCTTGGCCTCCACGCTCTCCGAACCTAAACCCACTAGACTTTTATTTGAAGCTCTTGTGTATGGAACCGGTACAAGATGCAGAGTGTCTTCGTGCTCATATTGTGGAAAGCTGAGAAGCAATACGCAATCCTCCAGAAATACATCAGCGCATCCGGAGTTAAGTGCGACGGCAGGTTGATGCAAGTATCCATGCTAACGGAGGTACGCGAGTAAATGAATTCATCTCATTAATGGCTTAGAGGACTCGTCAGGCTCAGAGCAACTACATTTTCTGATTCAAATCTTACCGGATGGGCTGGAGGCTCAGCTTAATAATAAGAGTTTTTATTTTGAACATTTCATATAAGAGTTTCATGTAGTATGCTGGTACGTGCTGTTACTGTGTGTTTCAATGAGTAATGTAATAATGAAGAGTTGTAGAAAATGAGTTCTAACATGGAAATAGAGCGTTTGCGGACCCATGTCCATATAACATATTTTCTTCTTCAACATGTGAGGAATGTTTCCTGAAAGTTTGGCCGTACCTTTTCGTTACACCCTGTTTGCAATTATTTAAAGTTCTTTTAACAACGAATTATTGTATTCCCTTTAAGAAGAAAGTCGTTTTTTTCTCGTACGTAGTGTTTCGAATATCAAAATGAATGTTCTATTGTTGAAAAATGGACGCATAGTGACCGAAATAAATAAATTATTTATTATGTATCCAGGCGAAATGTTTCCAGGCGTAATAAATTATCGTGTTGTGGACGTGAGGTTGTGACTCTGTTGTGTTTCCATTTCTATAGTTTCGTTTGTCAATCGAATGACGTATTACATGTTAAAGGTCGCCTTTTGAAAAATTTTAATGGTGTCTGTCAGTCACACTACTGTTAAATTCAGAAAAAGTCTGTATCGAGTACATAAACAGAAATTTGAAAAAAGTTAAAAAAATTTAAACTCTTCTCAAGAAATCACGGACATATAGACAGATGGACAGACCGATACACACAAAGTGAGTGAAATACAGCATATAATAAGTAAGTTACAGATTCGGTTAGAAGTTAATATCTGATAGTATACTTTACATCCTGAAAGATTATTTTGCACCATCTTATTAGAAAAAACTACCATTGTCTGAAACTTTTCTAATTAAGGTGCAATGTAGTTCTAACATTCCCAGGTGAATTTTTGCTGAAATGGTGGGCACAGAGGAGGGGGGGGGGGAACTCTAAGAAAAGGCCTACGTAATACCATAATTTTGTAATATTATCTATTTTTTTTAATCGTGAAAAGAATTTATGGTTACTCACTGTTTAGAGACACGTTCAGCTTATTATCGTTTTGTTCATTATATAAAGAAGATTCTGTTTTTCAGGGTAAACTATAAATGCCTCTGTCACGCTTCTCCTCATTAACACTGGTCGGTTCTAAATTAAAAAGCGGAGCGTGAGGAAGGCGGAAAGCGCGAATGTTAAAGCTTTAGAGGAGGAAATTTAAAAAAAATGTGAAAAAGGTGCCCGAGGCGTCTTCTTCTTCTCCTCAGCGTCGGTGACGGAGTAACAGGTGTTGGTAGACGGTGAGAAGACTTAAAAGCTCACCTATAAAGGCCGAGGGAGGAGGCAATCGGACTAATCCCATTAAACCCGGAAAAAAAACCATCTGCGCCTGCGCAACACTCACGTCCACACACGTGAACCCAGCTCGCGTTTGGAACGATCCATTGTGTTTACGCTGATTAAGGCTGGTGCGGCACGTGCAAGGCGTGCACAAAAAGAGAACTTTCGCGTTATTAATTACGGATTTGCAGGTTAAGTGCCGTTCAGAATTCAGCGCACAACCGCCGCGGGATTAAAAGCGAACGTAAAACCCAAGAGAGGCGAGGGGGCGGATGGGAATTAAAAGTGAATCCTAATCAATATACATAACTATGAAAGCATAAAATAACACGATTGCAATGGACACAGTATTGTGGAATCACCTTCTTTGTATAACGTACACGGACGGGTAGTAATTAATCTCAATAATGTTTGAGGAATGAATGTTCATTTATTTTTTTACAGGATTTTCCATTATGTCATTAAGGTAGAAAAACTTTATCGCAACGATTTCTATGAGAGGAATATACACACATGTAAAAGTTTTGCTTAATGTCTCTGTAGGCCTATATAATTAATTATAAAACATTCACCATGGAAATGAGATACACAATATCGAAGCTTTTAATGCAAGTTTAATGACAAGTTTAATGGCATGCGTTCACAAAAGTCTTATGAATTATGGAATTCGCCAATCGTGCTCAGATATACAAAAGTCATAGCTATACATCGTTTTTATTTTTTCATCAAGATTATTAGGCTTAGCTCATCATTTCATTAATTTCAAATTAAAATATTAAGGATAGCTTTCGACCCAAATATTAGTTTTATATTATACACTGAGTGGCCAAATTATTATGACCACCCCCTTAATACAGTGTTGGGCCGCCTTTCGCTCTTATTACTGCTTGCATTCTTCGGGGCATGGATTCTATGAGATGTTGGTAGGTTGTAGGAGGAATTTGAGACCAACTCTGAAGAACTGCACCTTCCAATTCCTGCAGATTTGATGGTGCTGGATCCCGCTGCCTGATGGCCCGTTCGATCTCATCCCACAAATTCTCAATGGGATTGAGATCTGGCGATTGTGCAGGCCAACGAAGCCAGGTAAACTCTCCGGCATGTTCTTCGAACCATCTGGGGACGATGCCAGCCTTATGACAAGGAGCATTGTCCTGCTGGAAGTATCCATCCCCGTCAGAGTACACCATTAACATAACGGGGTGTACTTGATCTGCGACAATACTTAAATAATCTTGGGCACGCACACGTCCGTGCAGAGGAATCAAAGGACCCAAACAACGCCAAGAAAACATCCCCCAAACCATAATACTGCCGCCACCAGCTTGAAGTGTTGTGGCGATGCAGGTGGGGTCCATGTTTTCATGTTGTTTTTCCATATTCTAACCCAGCCATCTGCATGATGCATTTGAAATCGTGACTCATCGGAACACATGACCCTTTTTCAGTCATCTACTGTCCAATCCTTGTGCTCCTTGGCAAACTGGAGACGTCTGCTCTTGTTCAAGGCTGACAGTAGAGGCTTTCGAACTGGTCGTCGGCTTCCATAGCCTAAACGGTGTAATGAGCGGCGAACAGTTCGTTCAGAGGCGGTCACAGTTTGTCCTTGATTAAGATTTGCCGCTATTTGACGCACTGTTGCTCTTCTGTCGCCCTGGACAACTCTGGCCAATATCCTTTCGGCTCGAGCATTGACGAGCCTGTGACGACCACACGTTTGACGTTGAGAGCCGGTTTTTTGCTTGGTAGTCCACTCTCTGTAAACATTAATAACTGCTGCTCTTGAACACTTCACAAGTTCAGCTGTTTTGCTGATACTGGTTCCGACACTGCGCGCGCCGACGATCATCCCGCGTTCAAACTCAGTTAAATCACGGTTTTTGCCCATATCGTCGCAAAAAACACAGTGCAACTGATGGTTCACCTCACCTGCATTCTCTTTTTATAGCTATCTAGCCCTGTAGCGGCAGTGCTGTGACGCAATAGCTCATTTGCCTAAAACTGTCTGGTGGTCATAATAATTTGGCCACTCAGTGTATACTGAAATTTTAATTATTCGGCTGACTCGTTAAATTGCTGAAGAAAAGATTGAAGAGGATATTAATGTGGCGAGAACTTGAATCGTTTTACCGGTAAAGAGCAAAGTTGATATACTATCGGCAAAAAATGCAAGGAATGGGTCGATTTTAATGAAATTGCACAAGAGCATAGTGTGGATGGCATACAATATAAGATTTAAATTACATCACGATATGTGCACAGGATATTGGTACAAGGTGTCCCCAAACCCCTCCACTGGAAGAATGGTTCATCCATAATTTATATAAAATAATCAATCTGGCATTTATATTGTAACAGACTAGAGTAGTCTCAACACCCTGTCATACATGCAGACGTACTGCTGTACAGCAACTAAAGGAGTTTGACAAAGATCGGATTGTGGGACTTTGAGAGGCTGGACATCTTCTCGGCAAATCGCGGCCTACATTGCATGTAATGTTTCTGTGGTTGCTCGATGTTGGTAGCAGTGATCTCCAGAAGGTATTCACACACGTAGACCTGATTTGGAACGCCCACGCATTACTGATCCACGCTAAGATCGTCGGATTATAAGGAAAGCATTAAACACCCGTACAGCATCGACAGCAGAGATAAGGGCCAGAGTAGCACCAATCGTTTCAAGGCAGACCATTTGAAACCATTTACTTGTAGTAAAACTGCAGTCAAGTGTCCCTCTAGCCAGACTACCACTTCTGCAAGAACACCGTTCTGTGTGGTTGCAGTGGTGTCGCGAAAGAGCTGACTGGCGAGCTGAATGAATGTCTCGTGCCCTCAGTGATGAGAGCAGATTCTAACCTCCGGTGATGGACGTCAACGTGTGCGACGAAGGCCAGGAGAGCGACATTTTCCACAGTGCATTCGTCTACGGCACGCAGGTCCAATATCTGCAAAACTATGTGGAGTGCCGTCCAGAAAATATCACCGACACCGCTAGAACATGCATTAAGCTTCTATCATGGCTCGGAAAGCAACTCTATTGTAGACATTCTTCAGAACCCAATCAGCCTCATGTCGACAGATAAGTGCCAAACTTTTGGCCGAGTGAAGGGAGTTTTTTTGGAGAAACTGAAGGAACCATGATTGTCATACATGGATTAATATCAGGTTACATGAAAAGCTACAAAAAACACATTATTCCATATCACAGAGGAAACTATTCAGTACGTCATATCTTGTTGCAAAATACTCACGCAGGCAAATACATTACACAGATTTAACCATATAGCCCATATCAAACATCAACATTTAGCTGAGATACATAAGCTTGGGGGCATAAACACTGCAAATTATAAACAGAGGTTCGATTGAGGTGGAAACAAACTCGCACCTTGCTTTTCCATGATACAAATATTTGAAATAGCTCGTGCATGAGTATAATACACCAAGCCCTGCTTTTTCTTGAGCCGGCCCTGACTATAAATAGACCCCAGGCACTATCTTAGAGAATTAACGAATATATTTTGACAGAGCTTTAATAACTGACAAAACTATTCCTCATAACAGATAAGACATCAAACTCGTAGATAAACAAACCAAAGTGACCTAAATAATTGATATTTGCATTGCCAATGTACATAATTTATAAAAGATATACATACATAGACAAAATCAGGAACTATACAGATGTGCACACGAAATGAAACTCCTGTGGGAAGCCAACAGAGTACCCATTCTTCCTATTGTTCTTTCTGCTACTGTGGTTAGTTAGTCCACACATTACGCAAAAGCCTGACAACATTGAATATAAACTCATACGGAAAAATTACCTAACAATTTTCTTACAGAAAGCGACAATCCTAAACACTTGTCACATAGTAAGGAAATTCCTACACCTATACATTAATTTTTTCCCTTCCCTGAATTGAGCCCCATGGCCATGTTTTAGGTCTGCCTCTGTGACTTGGCTTCGGAACCTGATCCGAATTTGGTTTTCCAAAATAACAATAACAATAAAAAAAAGAAACAGAGTACTTTTTCGAACTCACGGTTGAAGAAATCGGTGCGTTTGACTTTGAGCTTTTAATTGTTGTTGAAAGGCTTATCTGAGAGAGAAGGCAAAAGAGAAATATTATAAACGATATACGAGTAATCACAGAAAAGGAATGTGTATGTATCATTTAAATACATCTGTTCCTAAATTCAATAGATAATCTAATGTATTTTGATTGAAATGCAAATTCTTCGCTTGAGTTAGCTAGGACACTCTCTTGAGTTAGCTAGGTCATATGAAAATTATTATTATACAGTTCGGTATTATACAGTTCATGTATTTCGGTAGATTTGCAAAAATTTTAATCACTAAAAGAGTCCACCCTCTTATAATAGTTTCTTTCGAGTTCGAACCCACGACCTCGAATTTCAAAAAATAACTGTGCTCATCTCTGCGTCACCAAGGCCATCGAACAGGTGTATCTGAAAACTATCATTAAGAAACGACAGGTGCATGTAACCTGGCAATATTTGCAATATAGGTTTTCAAAAATAAGAAAATAGATTATCATATAGTAAGAAAAATATAATAGGACTTATCGTGGTTCACGTGTTTGTCTTTCGTTGTATGGATTCTTACGCGTAAATGGAACTAATGTAATCATTGTGGTAAATTGTCTCTATAGTGAAACTATAGCGTTAACTATTCATTTTCCATTCCAATCTT
The DNA here is from genome assembly GCA_023313115.1 of Rhysida immarginata. Classification (NCBI taxonomy): domain Eukaryota; kingdom Metazoa; phylum Arthropoda; class Chilopoda; order Scolopendromorpha; family Scolopendridae; genus Rhysida; species Rhysida immarginata. Next base: position 1,480,199 of record JAHWFO010012523.1, read on the forward strand.
ATTTGCTGCTAAATGGTTTTCTAAGAAAATGGAAGACAAATCTTATAACTCCATACGGAAAGATGTTATTTAAAAAATATTCTTCAGTCATACATATTGACTTGATGATGTTTGACAAAACACTCTTCACATTGAAAATTGAAGCAGAGGCAAACACTCGATCTCTTCCTACTTCGCTATCTTTAATGATATCTGCAATAACTGCTTTCCCCAAACTCTCGTTAACTGATTACAGGGAGGAGGACAAGGAAGGGAACCCTCTTTTTCACTGGCCCCATAATTTTTTATATATATATATTAGGCAATAAATAACCCTTTGTGCTCATTTCCTTCTTCCCCCTCTCCATGTCTCAAGGTCTTCGACGAACCACAGACGGACGAACAAAGATTTCATTCAAAACCTCAAAAATTATTTTTTTCGCTAGTACCTTTAGATTAAAAAATATTTTCTCTCCAGATTTCTTCATTGTGCGAAGGAAAATTTCCCGGAATTTTTCTTTCACCTTTTCAGGCTGTAGGTTTAAAAATGGAAATAAATTTTATTTCTAGTGACTATCATAAAATAAGACCAGAAATAGACATATCTGAGAATTTCACTCTATTTAATTAGCTTAATTTTTGTAATAAAATTCACTTAGAATTCAATTTGCTGTTTAACGAATATTTAATAGCTTCTGTCGACATTTATTACTTCTCTATTTTAATGTAGTAGTATGTTAGTTAACATAATACGAATTTAATTTATAAAATTAGAATCATTTTTACGTGGATTACCTACTGCATGCTTAAAAATATTGGCTTCCCCTAAAATGAAAAAAAAAAGCATTTCTAATACAAAGAAGTTTAATATATTTTTTAAAAGCCTAAGTTTAATATATTTTAAGCCTAAGAAATGTGGTCTCATAATAAGCGTACAGAAATTTTCCGCTTTTTGAAAGTGTTTACTCGGCTTGTCAAATCGATCGAGAGCGAAAGCAAAAATTCCCGAAGGCCAAAATATAAAAAGAGGATTCCTTGTTGTTGGTTAAGTCGTTCTATGATTTCGCGATAACGCCATTTTCTCTCCATAAACAAAGACAGCCTTATATCCGAAGCCAATCATCCGATTTTGTAAAGATTTAGAGGTTAACCCTTTTATGGTCCACTTCAATTTTTACTATCGTCTAAGCACACAAGGAACCTAGTAAAAATTAAAGAGAAACAAATTAATTAATGCAGCGGTTAAAAAAGTTGAGAAAATTTTTTGTTAAATCAAATTTATAAAAGTTAAATATATATATTAAGGTTGACGAAAATCATTGACAAAGGTTAGAAGTCATGATATGGATATGGATTGAATTAAAATTGGTGTATATGCAAACAGTGTGAAAAATCGACAGAATAAACTGAAAATAGAATTATAAGTATATGGTCTATATTTTATTGCAGAAATATTACAGCAAAGAAGGCGCTAGAGGATATATGACGACATAAATCTAGCTCTTAATGCGTCAATTATTATTGTGTGCACAAAGTTAAATAATGAGTACCAGAATATTCTCGGAATAAGACTAACTGCAAACAGATTGATCCTAAATCTCGCGATTACACCTTTTATATTCGTCGTTAATTTGCATTAAGTTGCTTCACGTCTTCTCGGTGCGCTATTCTGCATACAAACTACTTGATACTAGTGGTTTTCTTTTCTAGTGCTTTAAACTGTTGAATGTCTCCCATCCTTATACGTACAACTATATAAATTTAAAAATAGGTGATTGTAAGACATATATTTCAATTTTATGTTTATCAAATATAAGATAATAACTGAAGAAACATCTCCAAGATTTCGAAAGACAAATTGAAAAAGGAAGGAAAAATTCCGAAAATTTGTCTTTCGAAATCTTGGAGATGTTTCTTCAGTTATTATCTTATATTTGAGTTATTTTCATCAATTTATTTGATGGTTAAAGGGTAAGGACTATTCCCGACCTTCGAGTCGGGGCCTGCTCTGCCGATTGAGTTGCTGCGTTGTGGCTTCAATGAAGTCTATTTGATATCTTGTAACAGCAAAGCGATTCATATCCGCGGTAGCTCAGTTGGTAAGAGCAGTGTCAGCGATAGGCATTGTCCCCGATTCGAATACGGGTCGCGGAATTTTTCTTCCCTTTTCAATTTGTCTTTATGTTTATCGTTTATTAGACTAGAATATATTAAAGGGAATTAAGTCGATACCGGTATATACTCAAGGCTGTCTCACGCTTTCTAGCTCTGACCCTGCCCAAAATTGAACCTAAAAGGTGACTCACTGAATATTTAATAATTACAAATATATAAAATGCTCTCAGTTTTTTACAAACAAATTAGGAAAGACATTTTAACAAAAAAGGACTGGATTACATTCCATCAAATGATTCTCCAAAGTATTTTTTGTGATAGTATTTTTTTCGTTTTGCGCTTTTTATACTCCTGTGTATAAACTATTTGTGAAATATTAATTTAAAATTAACATACATTTTTCAAGTAACCCAAATTGAATGTTTCCTTAGAAAAATGCAACATCTTGCTTTAATGTAGAAATATCCGGTTTACTTCAATGTTGGAGTAAACACATGAAAATGGCATCTTGAATACATGTTGAAAATGATCATCGAAAAATTGATATCTTTGTGAATTATATCACATAAGAAGTAATATTTTTACTGGAGAATCCAAAAATAATGCTAAATGTATAATATAATTTTTAATGATAAAATTTTTACAACTTTTGGACAATCGTTATCATGATCAATTTTTTTAAATGCTGTTTTTAAGATTTCTAATACCTAAAAATTGAATATCTGAAACATCTAAATATCTTAAATGTGAAGTAAAAATTGAATACATATGATGCCTTTGAATCTTCTAAATGTCTTAAAAATTGAAGCGAATTTAGTCACGAGAATTAATATTTTTATATATAAACTTGAGTATTTTGATGTAAGCGCATTTTTCATTTTTCAATTAATTTTAAGAAGTATGCATTAATTATTTCCTGTTCGATAATGAAGGAAATTAATTTTTTTTATGTTATATATCTAAAAAGGTAGCTTCTTAAGAACACGTCTTAGGAACAGTATTTTAAATGAAAGTAAAAAAAAAAGTAGGTTCACTAATATAATTTTTCACAAGAGAAATAGCTATTTCTTACCAGAATTCAAGCACCATCTTCTTCTTTGTCATCTTCAAAACTGAATCTTTCAAAATTAATCAAAGGAGGAAAAAAACTTCCAAGAGACAGTTTAGGACTGTGTCCTGAATCTAATTTATTATTAATTGCCGGTATTAGAATGTTATTTGTAAGTTCTGAAAGAAATAAAATTAAAGAAATGGAATTTACACTCTTTTTTTGGACGAATGGTTGTCTAATCGCTGTCTGGGTCTATTAGGACAACGCGGCGTCATATGTTCGTTATCGTTTGGGTGACAACATGGCTCTGGAAGAAATTGATTGATCTGTTATTGGAAGGGAAGTGAAAGTGAAATCACCCAGAAAGGGGCTGATAGAGGTCCATTGGTTGGGGCCATTAAGGGACACAGAGAGAGAAACAGCGTTCATTTTTGTTGGGTGGCGCGTGGATGGCGGCCATCTGTCGCGTGCTTCGTGGCAGCCCCTCGGGCCGAAACCAGGCAAAAGCGATCGTGACCACTGCAAAACGTAACGGGAACTACAAGTGGGAAAAGCATTTCCGGCAACAACATTGACGAGTCTTCGGAGAAAAACGCTTCAGCCATCATCATAATTGAATGGAGGGAAGAAGAAGAAGAAAGCGAACGAAAGATGTTTCAGAATAGACAAAAAAAAAAAAGTAATAATAAAAAAAGATTTCTCCTTCTTCCAACTCACATGGAGCAATTTTCTTTTTTTAATGACTCGATAAGGAAACGGCAGACACAGGAAGTGGAGTGAATGAGTTACGGGTGGAATTCCATTAATAGAAAATACCTGCAAGTTAATCAAATCCTCTATTATGAATGATATTCTGTTTCCTTTTTTAACATGCTGCATAAGAAGTTTAGTTTTGCGTTTTAGAGGCTGAAATTCCTATTCTGCTTCTTTTTATTACAACGCAATAATATTTCTTGCTATAAGAATTTTTATAACAAATATAGGAAGAAGCAAAGAAAAGCAGGAAGACTTCATTTCTAAAGAGTAAAAGTTTCATTTTATTCTAAGAATTTTTAGAGCTTCATATCTATCTTATATAATAATTTACTGCAATTTAACGAAATATTCCTTAAACCTATGATTGCCAATTTTCGGATTTTATCGGATATTTACCAAAATTTCTAAATTGATTATAGAGTTATTGCAATAAAATATTGATGATTTAGATGTAATATAATTTTATTCATCTCATAAATGCATATAAAATTATACGTTTGTAAAAAGTAATTTTTCTCCCTCCAAACTTGTTACATTAAGAGCCTAACGGTTCGTTGGAGGACCCTAAACATAGGAACAAAGAAGAAAAGGAGTCATTTAGAGTTAACGCTTCTCAGAAGAAATAAATAATGAGTAAATATCAGTTAGAAGGCTTTCTCTATCAGTAAGACCTTTTAGAAGCTCTATCTATTTATTCTTTTAAAGAAAGTAATTTTTAAAAACGTAAATGCAGCTGATTATGTGCTTAAAAATCAAATAAATCAAACCAGCTAGGAAGTACTGACATGTAGGGGATTAATCATAAAAATAAAAGTTTGTACCGGCACTGGAATATGGGATTGTGTAATGGTCGAGCCCCTCAAAACCAGTTCTACATAAGCTCCGGGTAGGATACAACAATATAATTCGTTCCGCCTTTTCTCTGTATGGACCATTACTAATTACTGCACAAAGTAAGTATAATCACTCTATCCAAACCGAAAGAGGCAAACTGCTGAAAGACCTTTATAATTGTTTGGCAGAAGCCAAACATACTTTACTTTCTTAAGCGAATGCCTCATTGTATCAACAAGGCCATAGGCCTATAGAATTATCTCCACACACATCATATCAAATTATTTATTAAGGAAATAGCTTCATAATGAAATACATAAGTAGTGCACTCCTGAAATGAAATGTCAATGTAAAAAAAAAATAAAATAAAATTATGGACTGCAATATTCCAAATTGAGCGAATCACCAAACATATATATCAGCCAATACAACACAATAAACTCATTCCAATACAACATACATAGTTACTAAATAGCCAACAAACTCTTAAACAGAATGACCTTAATCCCAATAGGGATGATTAAGACATAATAAACTGAAAATATTACATGGTTGTCCGTATTCCGAAGATGGACTTACAACTCCATTTGTATGAAGAAACCACTAAGTAATGTTGAAGACTTGCTAAAACAACATTAGTAGCCCAAGTTTGATGTTTTATTTTAAGCAAATAAGAGTTCGAAGAAATATTGATCCTTAAGGAATTAAGTAACTAAATATTACTCATTTTTACGTTCAGCTTTCTAACTGTATTAGGAAGTTCTTAGGGGAAAAAATCGACAAATGGTTCAGCTTTAACGGTCCTTTTAAAGCGGATGAATCAATTTGCAAAATAAATACTCGAAACATTCGTGCAAAGTAAATACAAATTTAAAAATTGTGAGAAATTATAAACGAGTCGGATAGAAAGAAGAGAAGGAATACAAATTAAACAAAAAAAAAAACAACAAAAAAAAATGTTCGTGAATGAATGAATGAAAGAGAAGTGAGGCGGACGTGTTCTTCCTGATCGATTTCGCCCACAAAACTGGTTGCGTTTGGAACCTGCAAAAGGGTAGGACGAGGCGCAGCAATTATCTCTTTTCGGTGGGCGCAGCGCCACCTGCCAACTGGGTCTCTGCCATCATTAAAGGAGGGACGATGTTCCAAGTGCGCCTTCCGTGACCGTGACATTTCCTCCTCAACCGTGAAACTAAAAAGTTAGATAAAAACCATCTTGTGACGTCACGGAACCTCCACTGCCGACGAGAGAAGGAGTTTTTAACAGAGCTATCGTTAACGAGAAGGCAGCTCCTGATAGTGTTTATTAAACTGTAAGACGAAACATTCGATTTATGTTTAGCAATAACGCGCTGTAACTTTTATGTTTTTCAGTTATAGCGCTTTTAAACAACTGATATTTTCAAAAACATAACAATGTGCGATATAACATGCGTAATCTTCTTAAAGTGTTATATCGCACATTGTTATGTTTTCGAAAATATCATGTTTGAAAAAAGCGAATTTGAAATAACGCTCAAGCAATGAAATGAAAGTGCGCATTAATACGCTATGAGATAAAAGCTTTACAAAGAGCTTTTGAATTTTCAGGGAAAAATACATGGAAATAATAAAACTATTAAATTTGTGTATGGTATATTTGATCATCGTCTGCTTGGGTACTAAAGTATGCAGAACAGCGTCATTAGAAACGAATTCAAATACACGAACATGAACTCTCTCGTAAATGAAAAAGGTTTAAACACCATAATAGAACTTTACATTCGTAAATAATAAACTAGTAATTTTAATAACGAACAGAATTCTAAAATAAACGATGCATCACGAGCTGTAAAGAGTCATCTGTAGTAAACGTCAAGCAACCACGTCAAAAATACGCAATTTTCACTTCGATCTAGGAAACAATTTGGAGGCGACTTCAGAACGACTTCCTGTAATTTGAAAGCGCTCAGAAATTCTTGAGGTAAAGGTGCGTGAAGGAGCAGGTGGCGAACCCTCGCCCTCCACCACCACCTCCTCCTCCTCCCTCAGTGGTTGCAGGTGACCTCTTCAAGGAAGAGACGAACCAAGAATTTCGGAGGCGGCCCTTCTTCTTGCTTATTTTCCCCCTCCAGCGTCGTCTTCGTCGTCTTCTTCTTAATAAATATGAGAAAATAAAAAACCAAAGAGGGGAAAGAAGGAGAAGATCACGTGAGCTATAAGTTTATTGGTTAATAGGGCCCGAGCAAGTCGTGTTATTTCCTTTTGCACGCGATATGAAATGGCGACTCTGTTTCCTCCTCTCAATAAATTATCAAGGTTCAAAGTCATTAGAAGCGCATTTCCATTTAACCCTTTAAGCACCTGACTGGTTTTTTAAAAGCTAATAAGCTCATCCGAGTTCCTTTGTAACAACATGAAATGAGGCCATAAACCCTCCCGCCCACTATGAGCGTTTGCTTTTCAATGATGCAATCAACATTATTTTTTTTAATAATAATGCATCCCATTTATAAATTCTTGCATTTGTTTATAAGATGTCCTTTTCTCCTATTATTTCTAACAATCAGCTTTTTAGATGAATGCTCTATATACAGGGATATGACTGCATATTTTGATGGATAAGGTTTGATGTCTGGTAAATATCTCAATTGCATAAGCACATACTTATTTGAATACGCAAAAAACAGATTAGGTGAAGGGTAGATTATTTTCACTTTTACAATAGCTTGTCTTTTCACAACATGAATGGAGTTACGACGATATATCGGATTAAAGGAACTGACATTTACAGAATGCCATTGATGATAGATTCCGAACATTAATTAATATATAGTTAATTTTGATGTACCCTGGAGAAAAATCCAAAAATCTAGAAAACTTATTCAAGGTGATTCACTTTTAATATCTAATTTAGCGCAACAAGCAATTTTCTAAGAAACACATATTGCGGTAAACATTACTGTTACAGAAATCTGGATTTATATTTCTCATCATATAAAGTCAATTGAAATTTGGCAGCTGAAAATTTGTTTAACATGAAATTATCATTACATAGGTGACAAACTGAGGTAGATGCAACAGGGAAATGTATGTCGATTAACGCATGATATGATAATAGCACGATCTGACACGTGAAGGACAAATTGTATTGTAAGGTTCCTTGTTGGTTCTTCAGGTGTATATACTTAAATCGTGAGTGATGTGAATCACGACGAGGTAGAAAGCGTTGCTACAAGCAAAATTATGATAAACTTATGAAAATTCCTATGAACCTAAGGCGACGTAGTGAAGGATAAGAATGTTCTATGGTGGAAGTAATTGTTATCGTTGGATCTCCACTTAAAATATCTCAAATTGGTTGGTGTTGTTGCATATCTAAGACTGCGGTATATTTGAGCATAGCCTTCAGTAAGCTATCGAAACTCTGATTGGATTGCTTTTTGATCAGCTTTGTGTATATGCGGGGTTCGAAATTAGCGGTTGCCAGGTTGCCAAAGACTACCGAAAATTCATTCTAGCAGCTTGTTTATCACTGCTTGTAGCCCGGTCGGCAATCTGCATTATCGGCCAGGCAACAAGCAGTGATAAACAAGTTGCCAGAATGAATTTTTTGGTAGTCTGTTGCAAACTGGCAACCGCTAATTTTAGCCCCTGTATATGTATTCTTCCCTTATTACCCTCAAGCCATTTCAACGGTGCTTTGTTCAAATTGGTACAGGTAGACGATAGCAATGAACAGGCCTTGTGTTTTATGACACTCCACTCTTATACGTGTGTCACGATTATTAGTATGCTAAGATAGGCTTTTGTAAATAAGCAGAGACCTATCTCCCCAGAGGCTAGCATTAATCGTTATCAGAGAAGGGAAAGGATTGAGAGACGTATTACGATCTAATAATTTTAATAAATTCATTAGAAAGTGATGATGAGACATTTAAATTCACCTAATAACAAGAAATTAAGCCTCCCAAGGAAGGTATAGGAAAGTAGCGGAAACCCTGAGTTCATCTATGTTTTTTATTCCTTCATCTGCACTTTTTAACCCCCCTTTTTTTGTTTTTTTTTCTCAAAAATTGATTTTCTCGAAGAAAATATAAAAGAACCCTATCTTATTTCCTTTCTCATCATTTTCGATCGAATGATATATCACACCCTATATGTTGCCATAAATTTCTTAAGACCAAGTGATTGCCACCCCACAACTCCGACCCTATTGGGACAATTTTACCCAAACTTTACAGTAATGTTAACCTTGCTTAGAGGAATCTGCATACCGAATTTCACTCCTTTATATGCCCTTTTGGTCCCCTCTAATTCCCGCCCCCGAAACTCCGACCCCAGTGGGCCAATCAAAACCAAATTAAATAGTGAAGGTGCACATGCCCATAGTAAGCTACATTCTGAATTTCAACCTTCTATCTCAAAAAATGCGGGAATTATGAAGGGGACGGACGGACAGACAGACGGACATTGTGAAAACAATAAGTAGCTCCATTCTTCCGCTACTTAACAAGTAGTCCTTGCAGACTGAACATAAGTAGGCTTCAGACCTGTCCTGGGCCACTGGTACAATCGACTGGAGGTTGTTGCCCTGAGCAGTGCAAACTCGTAGTCGATCCTGGCTGGGGCGAGTCGCTGAAGCTGGGAATGACGTAAGTAACTTGGTAATGGAATTCTGACGTAGCTAACTTCGAGCACGTCGACCCAGTCGGGTTTGGGAGCTCAAACGAAGGGACTGAAATAAGCAAGAAGAATATAGGGGAAAATATCTTCGCATTGAATGATGGGTACAGCTGCCATTTTTTGAGGGCAAGAGGAAGGCAATCCTATACTGCTACTCATCGTTTTTGCCCGACTTGTTATTGTATAACGATGGTAACGAGTTGTTGTGTGTTTGGATGTATTGTATAACAATGGGATAAGTTCAGAGCCATGGCAGCCATGGGTCTCGATGCCCTCAAAAGATGGCGGATATTCAATGTTTATGTTTTGATATTTCTCTCTATAGCGTTACTATTACAGTAAAATGAATTATTTCCATTTAACTCTAAACTCGCTCCTCGCCTGTCTTCTACATGGAGCTTAATAAACTTATTTAGTTCTAAGGCAGGAGTTTTTATGATGCACTTTAATGTCTATCTTAATATCTAGTGAGAACTTACAGGACCGGAAGACCGAAGAAGCCAAGCGCGACACGCGGCGTGAGTACTCAGCGCGGTCGCGACTTGCGTAGACCGGGGTCAGAGGTCAGTCCGAATCCTTCCCGGTCTGGTCTAGAGTAGGTTGTCTTTGAAGACGGTGAGAGCGGCGTTGCCTCGTGGCTCTGCTGTCCACTCTCGGAAATTCTCTCTGAGTGCGTTCGAATGTGGTTCGCTGCAACCTCCTGGTCACTCAATTCCTCCTGGGCTGACGGGGCGGGCGACGGGGTAGGTAAGCACGGGATATAGTCCTTTAGGTCCTTGCTGCCATGCGGTTCCTCACACTGTTCGTCCGGGCCAGTCTTTGAATTGAGCTGATCACTGTCTTGCGGAGAATTGCACACAGTAAAGTCATTTACAGTTTGATAATTTTGCTTAGGGCTATCACTTGCCTGCTGATCGGTTCGAACGAGCATGAACTTGAAGACTGGGCGTTGGGTTCCTTCGATGCCTTCTATGTTGCTTTGGCTTACGGGCACCGAAGGGACGTGCATATGATCGGGCGGCAATCTCTCGGCTCCTTCCTAGGGGCTGGCGTCGTCCTATTCAGTCCTATTCTATTTTTCCGTTTCTCCACCCAACCTTCTACTAACCCCGTTCGTTGTTGCTGTACCTGCGCGTTTGACTTCGTCTGATCACTTCTCTTGGCTCGACTCCGTCTCGTTTTTGAGAAACGATCTGACAACGTGTAGTTTAAATCGTATTTAACTCATTTAACTGAACGATACAGTGTAATTTCCCAGTTATGAGCCATAAGTTTAACTAATGCAGTTTAAATTATTGAACTTGTGACATATGTTCTAAGTCAATTCTTGAATAACTATTTGGGTTCCCGAAACGGAAAAATATACAATGTAAAGGACAAGTTTGACTTCGAGAGTATGCAGGGTGTTTCAAAAGCCATAGTCTGAAAATTAGGATTGGAAAATATACAGTCAGCAAAAAAGTGGGCATGGATGAACCGTTAATTTATCTTAAGAACCGCCACCGGCATTGTTTGTTATAAATGCATGTTCTTTTCTTCCGTCTCCCTTTTAACGGTGGCTGTGACAAGCTGTGGCTCAGTATCTCAAACCTTCACCTCCCGATTTTTATCTGTTATCATATGAATGCTTGTGTAATCCTCTGTCGTTGAAACATTTGAAGAATTGCAGCAGCATCGGATTGAAATCAGAATTCAAGAATGCGTGAAAGAATTCGCATCTCAATGCAGAGAAGAGTACGAAGCTGCGTACAAGCGCAAGGACACCATTTTGAACACCTGTAATATCCTGTAACATATAACACCATGTGCTCTAAAAGAAATAAAAACTAATCATTTTAATAAAGTACCATTCTTTATAAGGGTTACTGTCCTTTGCTTAAACTAAACAATAGTGCTTCTTATAAATTTGCTTTATTTGTATCATGCATTTGGTTCATTTGTGGATAATTACCTTGCTTTAATGCGTATTCGTTATCCCTAAATTTTTACCATCGCCATGTATTCGCGAACAAATAACAAAAACTACAGGAATGTTAGTTCTGTCGATCTCTTCGAAACGTTGATAATGTTAATCGTAATAGACGCGTGTTATATAGGGGTGGTTATAATTAAAGTTTGCCTACTTAACCGTCTCTATATGGAAAACGAGTGATCGCACAGAGAAAAACAGTAATGTGAACTTTGCCAAGGCCATGGGGAAAAGAGATAACGAATAAACAATTCCAATAAAACACTTTTAACACGTTGCGATATCATACAATGAGTAGCGTCCATCAGACTACAAAGTGTGTTCGAAATGGAGCCCATCAGCGTCCAAGACAGTCTGAAATCTCACCAATAATGGCTAGTTCTTTTTATCCAAGCCCATTAACTCTCTTCAATTACTGCACTACCTGCTGGCCCGTTAAGCAGTAACACTGATCAACGATAACGGTAGTGTATTAATTAAAGCGATGAACCATACAAAACTTGTGGACCATTATTTGGACAACCTTACCTAGTTTGTGGTACTCGTACTAAAAATAGTTTCCTGTCTAGAGGGGTTTAGTATGGAAAATTAAATTATAACCACTCTGTATATCGAAATCTGTTTGAGGTGGGATTTCCAGAGAAAGATTAAATTTTCCGTGTCAAGCACGTTGATGCCGCAAACGTGACCTCGTTGAACTGATAGACGATGTTAGTGGAAAATAGAATTTTTTCCTTAAAAATATTCCACTGAATCAGGTTGTCTTTAAATTATTTCTAGATAATAAACGAATTTTTAAAAATATTTTAAATTAAATTGAAAACATTAAGTAATGTTGACCATTGTCATCCACAGTGCAAGAGGCGTTGGACTCCTGCCAAAATGAAATTTCGCAAATAATTGTTAAAAATGAAGCCGCTGCTCTTAATGCCTTTCCAATAGCCCGATATAAATAGTCTATTGTTTACCAAATTCTTGGTGTCTTCTGTCAAGCAATTTCAGAAGCACTATATTTTGGATACATTTATTGTATCAAATTAAACGCATAAACTCGAATAAAGCTGGGTACCGAGACAAAGATGCGTAGCGTTCCCAAATAAAAAACTGCACAGAGCGGCAGTTTTTTAGCTTACAGTGACTTATTAAAACTATTTTTCTAATAAATAGATATTTATGGTTATAAATGATAAAAGAGGTTAATATTTAATATAATTTTAGCCTGTGGACTTCTTATGTACCTTTCCACAATAGGCCGCAAAACACGTTTACTTATTGATTACCACAGCTGATATAGGCAAATCCGCGAAAGGAGAAGCCAAAGAAGGCAAAGGGGCATGTTATTGAAAATGAAAGTATTTTCACTCTTTTTCGTGGAGGAAGCTTTGAAATTAGAAAATTCTTAAATTTATGGTTAAATACTAAGTATCAGTATTGATCTTATAATAAAGGGACATTTATTAGAACAGCAAGTACATCGAATGCATTGTCATTTTCATTGTCCACTCCCTTGTGATCTACTTTTGTGTTTGTTGTTTGGATTTTTTCCATCGACCGGAACTCTGTTCGAGACACGCGCCAGTTGGATGTCTGCTGCGCCCCGTTACATCAAAGCGGTTCCCAACCCTTTCATTCTCTGCGATCGAAGGAAAAAGATTTGCCCGAGAGAACAATGTCTACCTCTGTTTGTGCCGATTGTAATTCGGTAACATTTCTCCCAATTTCCCTTCCTGTCGCGCGGCGGACGCTCGTTGCATGCTGATGACGTTGTCAACAAACATTCTGTAACAGCAGTTGCTCCGGTTTCGTCCGTCAGGTGTCGCCATCCCAAAATGAGCCACTTTCAGGTGTCGCCTCCTCCTCCTCCTGTGTCCACGAAAGGAGCAGCTGCCTTTGTCGAGAACACTGTCGCATTGTTTTGCGGTTGCGTCGCTTGTGTTGTGACAGACGCACGAGCTCTCCTTCGGCACGTGATGTAGGCCATCTGCGCATGCGCCAACGCTATCTTCTTTGATTCGCCCCACAATGGACGTGCAACGACAGATCGGCTCGCGAGGTGAAAAGGGGTTTGTGTTTTGTTTGTATTTTTTTTATTCGTTTTCCCGAAGACCCCCTGCAACGAACAACCGAAGGCGTCGCCCTGTTAACTCTTTGACACCACGAACTTCAACCGAAACGCGCCCTAAAACAACTGAAGAAATAAGTTTCGACCAATTCTTGTCACGTGCGATGCGTGCCCACCTTGTTTCTACAAATCGAAGGGTCTGAGTTTACAGATGTGTTATGGTGTAACGGGATCACGTGTTTTCAAGATGCAAAAGGAGAAAGGGGGCAAAGGGAGGAAGAACATGTGGCTCTCAAGTTCAGAAATAAATTGAAAAAAATAATACAGGGCTGAAAACTTAATAAAGAGAAACAAGAACATGAATATAAATCATTCACGAGTAAAAATTTTACAATCCTGTGTTTGTGTTCAGGTGCGTTGGCCTGATATTTTGAATTAAGATTTAACAAACCTTATCATTAGCTAATTAGTAAAAACAAATATTTAAATGATCCTAAATATTTATTAGCTTCGGTAAAAGGGGCAACTTTTGCGGCCTGGATTCCCAAGAGAGTTCGATTTTTCGTTCTGATTTCTGTAACAAATAAATCACAAGTTCACAAGTTTCATGGGCAAAGATTGAAAATTTTATCCTTTTTGTCTTTAGTGGTTACATTAAATAAGTCATCAGAAAGAAATGCAAACAGAGGATGGTTTGGTTTGTTTGGTATTAACGTCCTTTTCAACTACCATGGTCATTTCAGGAAGGCGTTATAGGGGCCGCAAATTTTGCCTCGCAAGAGCTCTTTAACCTGCAGCCGGCAAATGACTACACGGGACCAACGTTTTTACTTCCCTTCCGAAGGGAAAATCCTCGTCGTCCTCGGTCGGGGTCGAACCCGCGTCCTCGGGCCTCAGAGGCGATCACGCAACCACTGAGCCACCGAGGCCGATACAAACAGAGGATTCTTAACATAAAAGGTACATTCGCCTTCTTTTATTAAGATACTAAACAATAGAAGAATTAACCCCCCCCTCGCCTCCGAGGAAGGTAGCCAATCCTGAGTTTTATCTATTGGGTTGTCGGAAGTCATGATGTATTTTTTCTATCCATCTGTTATAAATTGAGATGACTTTTCCGTTAACTCAATATTTGTTCCCTTTTTACTCTAATTTTTTAATCATCATTTCCGATTGAATGAATGTCACATGCCATATATGCTGCAATTTGAAAATGTTAATAGTTCTATACAGATCACGTGACCGCTATCCCTACAACTCCAGAACCTATTTAGGCCAATTTCACTTGCCAAGAGGAACAGCATAGCATATTGAATTTCACTCATTTGCAAATCCTTGTCAAAAAATTAGAATAACAGTATTTTTAAATCTGAAGTTAAATTTTAATACTATTAAGGAATTTTTGTAACTATACGTTTAGACTTTTTTTTGGATGAAGTACTTATTCCTCTAGTCGACCTCAAACGGAACATTAATTTATTCAAAAATTAAAGTTTATATTAAACATATTGAAGACAACAAAATGATAGAATAATCCAAATATAATGACAAAAAATTAGAATAATTACAAAAAAGATAAAACAAATCTATAATCATGCTAAACGTTATCGCTATGTTGCCAAAGTACGTATACATTACATTGTTTGTATCGAATTGTTTGTTGGCATTTATTATTATTAAGTACCGAACGGTGCTTTATGCTATCCGTGTGGAAAAACGTGTCTGTCTGTCTGTCTGTCTGTCCGTCCGTCCGTCCGTCCGTAACTCTAAGTCATCCGAGGCTATGAAAGATTTTCAAAATTTGTTTTCGTCAGTCGATGAATATGGTTCATGGCACGAACCAATCACAAATATTGTCTAAATTGGCACGTGCACAAATGGTACCTCTATTTTCCCACCTAGCAATTTTCAATGGGAAGATAGATTAAGTAATATATCAAGCAAATCGTAATGACGAGATAGAAGCGGATATAAATTACTATTTTCGCCAATTGATAAGTATGATTTCGCGAATGAACCATTTTGAAAATGACTGTAATCGAAACAATGGCACGTGCTCTAATGGTACCCTTATGACACCCTCAAAAATTTTCAATGATAAGATATGGCATGTAATACATCAAACAACTTGAAATAATGTGTCACAAAGGAATACAAGGTAAAATTAATGATAATCCAAATTGGTTCAAAGGTACGTAGTTAAATGATAATCCAAATGGTTATGGTCCATTATAAACTTACAATGTTAACATAGAGCGGTTAAAAATATGGTTCCGCGAATGGTTTAGTTTAACCTTTCGGTACTTGGTTATGTCATTCCCTAATGGTTTATTTATATTATAATAAAGAGCAAAGCTAATTTTGTGACTAGAGCACTACTCGTCATGGTACCGCATACGTTTTTTCTTGAGAGTTGGTCTACGTTTTTAGTTTTTTAATATGAATTTTTACCGTATTAATTCTAAACTTTTTCATGTGTTCACAATCAGATATTGAAAAATTTCATCAAAAAAGAGTCCGAGCAACGCCGGGGATATCACCTAGCTTATTTGGTAGCACAACAGATCCAAACATTTTCTAAAAAATCCCCGATACATTTTAATTATAATCTCTGTGAATGTCAATGTTTAGGAAACCGAGGTGGTGATGATGCAATAATGCTTTCATGATGATACAATGATTGAACATTCGTTTCCAAGAATTTTTAATAAAGAGCAGAAAATGAAGATGCAATGACAGAACATTTGTTTTCATGAGCATAAAATGAGTATAGCAGACGATATAGATAGGGCAGTGTCTATCGAGGAGGCAAAGGAGATTCACGTGCTTCCCTTGAGCTCCGTAACAAACCTCCAGACGATTGGTGAAAGTTTGTGTTTTTGAAAAGGAAAGAGAAAGAGAAAGAACGACTATTTGTCAGAGAAACTTTGCAGCTGAAAGACAAAAAGCTATCTGGACGTCGGAAACATCTGACCAACGGGAGCTTCGTCTAGAGCAGGAGTGTAAAAGAGCTTCTACCTAAAGGGCAAGGAAAGTTCAAAGAAAACATGGGTCTAAAATATCCAGTGATATTCCCCGGTGGATATCATTTTAATCTGAGGCAGTTCAACCCAAAAGAGAATAAATAAAGTCGTTAAACGTGTAGTTACAAAAGTTCGTTGATTACTCTCCACTCAAATTTAATTTCGGAACGTAAAATACTGTTATTCTAATTTTTTGACAAGGAATTGTATATACTTATATTCCATATAAGCAGATGGACCCCTCTATCTTCCATCCCCGTAATTACGACCCCAGTGGACCAATCTAAATCAAACAAAATAGTGAATAGCACATGTCCGTAGGAAATTACATACCGAATTTCAATCTTCTACGTCAAAACTGTAGAAAATATAAAAAAGATAAACGGACAGAAGGAAAGGTAAAACCAATAAGTAGTTCCATTCTTCCGCTTAGTTAATAAAAAGTGGTTTAGTTTTAATTTCGATTGTGTATAATATTATTAAGCGAAAAGTATGCTTTTAGCTATAAATGATATAATAAAATTTATGAAGACTGAAATTACAAACTAAGTTTTAACCAATATCTGTTATATAGGTAGCATCTATTTTCTATACCGCTTATATAAAGTAGATATCTAAGGCTACACTGGTCAACAATGAAATTGTTACCGACTTAAAAAAGTTTTTTTCTGTAGTATTTTGGTGTGCTAAATGCGAATATAACTATAAAAATTTTTTATAAGCTCTCGTTTTGAAGATATTTCATGTAGTTTATTTCCTAGCCGAGCAAGGGAATTGCACTAATTGCAGAAGGAATGGACTTGCAGACAAAATGTAGCAGTGGGAGAGAAGAATATTCAGCACCCAGCTCTAGTCGAAACTCAAATAATCCTACTACCACCCCTGCGCATCATACTAGGTTTGATGAAGAACTTCGTGAAAGCCATGGATCGGACTTGACCAGCTTTCCGATACATGCATGAAAAATTTCCTCGACTAAGCGAAACAAAGATTAAGGAGGGAGTTTTTGTGAGTCATCAAATTTAAGAGCTTTTCAAAGATGACCAGTTCAACAACTTGCTGCAGGGTGATGCGAAAAAAAGCATGGAATGCTTTTCGCCCAGTTTCTACCAACTTTCTCGGGAATGTTAGGACAGCAAACTACAAGGAACTCGTAGAAGACATGGTGATACACTATCAGAAACTTGGCTGCAATATGTCACTAAATATTCACTTCCTTCATTCCCATCTGGATTTCTTCCCTGACAACTGTGGCACGGTTAGTGATGAACCTGGTGAACGTTTTCATCAACATATAGCATCAATGGAACAAAGATACCAGGGAAAATGATCTACTTCTATGCTTGCTGACTACTGCCAGAGATGCTCCTGATCAGCTATTTCTATTGGCATGCATTTCGTTATGTAAACAATTGTTTTTTGCAGATTACAAAAAAACTATAGTGAATTTTGCATTTTGATAGTCATATTCGTGTTCAGCACATAAAATTGATAAAAAATGACTCAATTTATTTTGGTAACATGACTTTTATAAAAATTTGTTGACCAGTGCTATCTGAAATCTAATAGTCGCCAATGTCTTTTTCCCATGTTTATAATCTGGAAGGATATTTTGATAACGCATTTCTAGTTGCATCGTCGAGGGTATAACATACAATCAACTTGGTACCGATATTAAACACAAAACGATAATATATGATAGAAAATCAATAATATTAAAATATTTTAATTTTAAATTTATTAAACGAAAATGCGTTTAATAGAATCGACCTTCATTGGTTATGTTGCGGATAATGAAGAAATTGAAATTTTATTTTTCATTGAGAACAATAATTAAAGATGCCACAGACCAATCAGGGATGAATATTGCTGGTATAAAATTATTTTTTTAATGTATCCAAAGAAGGAAATCTAAAGTTTACTCATAAATGCCTGAATACCCTTTCAGTTTCAAGTCTTAATTAACAGAAGTCGTTAATGAGCTGCAAAATACAGAGTGTTTCAAAAATAGTCGGCATTATTTCAGGAGCTAATTCCCCATATGTACACAAGAAAAAACATTCATTCGAACATTAGTTTGGAAATGCATGGTTTCCGAGTTATGAAAGCGTATCTATGAATGCTTAATTCCATCAAAACCCAAAATATGAAATGCAAAAAATGTTAAAACCTGTTTAACCACAGGTTACTTGTAATGTGTAATTGTTATTTATTTATTTATTTATTTAATAGACTTCGTGCTTAACTTTTCAGAATATATCGTTGGAGAAAAAAAATGGCAAACGGCTTTAGCATCTCGTCACGACTTAAAAGCACACACTCCAAGGAGAGGAGCATTCCTCCTGTGTTGACAATCCACTTATGAAATCAAAACGGAGGGACGATTGTCACGTGATACACGGACCTGTCCACGAGAGAATCTTATCGCGATAAAGGAGGCTGAGGAGGAAACAACCGTGGAGGAGGATGGAATTTTTGTTCCCTTTGTACTTATCTACTTCCCATACCTGCGCTTTTGACCTCTACTCGACAAATTGGACTTTGCCTTCTGGTCACTATCTTATCCACCTCCTGCGGAACGCACAAACAAAATCGAGAGAAGCTTGAAATTCAAATAAAAACACGAATTTGTGATTCTGAAAATAAATGATAAGTTCTAAGTGAAATAGATGACTGAAATGCCAACAGATATCCTAGGTTAATGAGGCTATTTGGGGCCTTTCACTTGATATCTTTGCACATATCCAGAACAACATCCAAACGGTTTCGAACGCGCAAGTGGAGGGCTAGAATAAGTCCAGATCTCGCTCTCTTAAGAGAATATTATTTTAAGAATCAGTGTAACCTTCTCTTCATTTTGGCATTTAGGTATTTTTGAGCGTAATTATATTAACCAGAGAGAATGTCGATCAGTATAGATTTAATTTTTTAATAAATATTCTAATGACAGTAAATATCAACTAAAGAAATGCTAGGCATAATCTTGAACCTTGATAATTAGATTTTTTAATGTTGCATATTTAAGGATATTAAAAAATCTTTAACTTAGGTTGTATAAACAAAATAATTATTTGATAATTTTTCAGCCTAACATTTTTACTAAACAAAAAATATTCTCAAATTTTCATAGAATTTCTCATACAAAACAACCTCCTAGAGTATTTAAAGAGGGAAAAATTCAAGATACACAAGTGGTGGGAGGATGGAAGAAGGGAAGAAGAGAAAGTTTATAAAAGTGCTACGAAAGTGAAAACGCTATCAGGAAGAAGAGGAAGTTTGCTCTCTTTCGTCTAATCACTTGTTCCCATCCACTTGGCGATAGCGTTGTAGTCAGTTGAGTTTTGCTTTTATCGTTAATCAATTGCATTCTCCTCCTTTTGCCCCCTCCTCTAGCAAACCCAAGTTCAAGTTCAGTGCCACTTGCACTCAAACGGGAAAGGTGATAAAACGGACGAGGAATGAACCAACAAAGCCGATATTAGACTTGGGTGGACAAGGAAAAGACAACATCGTTATTTGATGAGCTACGAATTTGCTATCTTCCATCTCGAAAAGGAAAGCTAACTGGGAGCAGCAATGGATAGTAAAAGAGAAAAACCCTTTAATTCCAAAAAGGGCGTTACATGTCGTCGTGATTTTCACACAATTTTAATTGTTCTGTACATTTAGTTTGTTCTCCTGTTTCAGGAATCCTAGAAAGTGTAAAGTTTTCTCATAATTTAGGAAATTAATGGGTCGTTCAAAAAGTCATTGCGTTTTTTCCAGTAATTTTCAAGTCCGTTTATTTTATTCAATAAAATACACATTAATCTATGATATAATGCCCTTTTTGTTTGATTATATTCTGCCATCTTTCGTGAAGGTTCATGATCCCATTCTTGAAAAACTTCCTTTCTGTATTAGCAATGAATTGTACAACGTTTTTCGATAGCGTCATCTTAAGCGAACTCAAGGAGTTCTGCAAGGACTTAATAGAAATCTGATGGAGCAAGGTCTAGTGTATTGGGTGAGGCAACACATCCCAATCAAGCGCCAACAATTTTCCGAAAATCATAAAACTTCTTTGTGTTCGCGCGTTGTCATGATAAAAGACCAGTCAATTCAGATTTTTTCATTTTGGCCGGTTTGTTTTTTTTTTACTACTGTTTCATTTTTTTTGGCAATTTTTTGACAGTAGATCACCGAATCGATCGTAATATTATTTGGTAAGAGCGAAAACCAAAACTCTTCCAATCTCACCAGATTGAGGAATCAGCAAATCAACATTAACAATAGCGTTCTTTAAGGGCTTCGTCACCAAACACTTTACGCAACTTTTCATGTACAAGGGTTCTTTCCTTTTCAGAAGTATTAAAATAATATTTGGAGAAATGCTCGTGTTGACACTCCATTTTCACAACGTTATAGACAAAATAACTTTGATCGATCCGCACATCTTTTTCGTTGATGGAAGCTAGAAGTGAGAGCTGACAAAAACCCATGAGTTATTGAATCTATAGCTGCGTTTAGTATATTAAATTTAGAACTACCACATCAATAAGGGAAAAAACGCAAGAACTTTTTTGAACAGCGCAATAGCATAGCACGAAATTCAAATTGTTAAAGCTAGATATACATGTATAGTAAATGTTATTTCATAAGTCCATAAATTTATTTATAAAAAATTAAAAAAAGAAGCGAATAACACTTTGCATTTCTGTAATATTATTTGGCGTGTCTATTATTATTATTATTATTATTATTATTATTATTATTATTATTATTATTATTATTATTATTTTAACTATGATTTTAACTTGCATAGTCTAAGAAAAGCCAGAGGCGGTTTCAAGATCAGATCTATTCTAAAGTGGAGGTCCAACTTATCTCAAATTAACCCTAGTGTTAAATTAGTCAATAACTACCTGGAGCATTACAATAACGTAAATTTAGCTGACGCCAAAGACATGCATCTATCATTGTTCTCTTAATTTTATTTTTCTCTCTCCCATCTGTGTTCGCATCTTTCTTAGAGCCACTTCTTTAGGACATTACCTTTTCAATCTATTCTTTTAATTATTTTTTCCGTAGTTTATATCTATTTGTGACTCAGCTCTCGCTTTGTTATTTTTTATTATTTTTTTCTTGTTTTTGCTTTTCTTTCTCTCTTCTTAATCGACTTGACTTCTTTCCCTTTGATTTTTTTTTAGCTTATCTCCCTATTTTATATATATTTTTCATTAACCCCGTTTTAGGCTTTGGCCTGTTGGGGGACAACATGGGGCTCTACCCACCGGTCTATCTGGTGGGTTATTCCCTGTTGTTGTTACAATATTATTACAATATTATTATTATTATTATTATTATTATTATTATTATTATTATTATAGTATTATTGTTGTTGTTATACACTATTGCACTCCACCTTGGATTAAGAGCAATGACCAAGACTTCACATAATACAAGTTAGTCTGACAACAAGGATTGAATTTACATATATACAGGGTGACGAAAAACAAATGGTAGATAATGATACACGAAATAGATCTGGGTATAGTGATGCATTTTGTCCCTATGAACACGGATCCAAATTTCAACAACAACTGAGATATGAACAGAAATAAAAATGCCGACACCAAGATCAACAAGTTAATAACTCAGGTTCTGCAAAGCTAGGATAATGAATTTTGGAGGAATAATAGGATACATAAAACTGTGTACACTGTTAAAATTTGATCGTATTCCAACGAGTAGTTTCCGAGTTACGCCTTCAAAATCATAATAGTGCTCACATGCGAGTACTAACCAGCACGAGTTATGATGTTGAGTGCGTTACTCGGAAACTACTCGTTGGAATTCGATCAAATTTAAACGGTATACACAGTTTTATGTACCCTATTATTCTTACAAATTTCATCATCCTAGATTTTATAGAACCTGAGTTATTAACATGTTGATCTTGGTAGCGGCATTTTTATTTCTGTTCATATCTCAGCGTTCAAATTCGGACCCATGTTCATAGGGACAAACTGCATCACTATACCATGATCTATTATGTATATATTATCTACCGTTTGTTTTTCTTCACCCTGTATACGTGGACAAATAAATACGTAGTTAGTATTAGTCCTTGTTCTAATCATAGGACAACATTTTGTGTTAGTCCGTTCCATTTATCAATATCGTTATATTAGCGTTTGCGGCTGTTGAAAGTAGTGTCTGCAAGAGCTGGAAATATTTTCAGTAATTTCGAATTTACAATCGCGAGATAATCAAACTTCGTTACTATCCAGAAACTATTGGTTTTAGCAAGAGCTTGGTTAGCTCATATGGCGAATAGCGTTTTCGATTTCTTTTAGTGTGCATTTATCGATAATAGCGTAAGAGATAGTGAAGAGATGGAAATGAATTATTATTGCAAAAGATTGTTATTGAATGAAGGAAATATTTTTAAGGCAGTACCTAAAATATTGTTATAAGCTGTATATTCGATTTTGGAATAATTTTGGCTATTAAAATCCTTTTTAATTCATTGTTGTGAAGGTTTTTTTTTAATTTAGTTTTGCTAAAAACAAACAGACCATTTTAATTAAACAATAAAATCTGGATATGTGAGACAAATATTAATTTATATACTATCAAATTCCACATTAAGTATTTTAATGTTTGTGTTGCTAAGATTTATTGTTCACTTTTCATTTCTCTATCTGCATATCAGTTTTCCAGCTTCAATTTACCATCTTTGATATGATTAAACAATATCCGCATTTGTAAAGAAAGGGTTAAAATAAAGTCGACATAACTTCTGGATGATGAAGTTTAATTGCAAAAAGCATTGATGCCATAATTGAGCCTTGAATAATATCCCCAATTGAAACATTTATTTCTCTTTGATATATTCTATGATATCACAGAAAACGATTTACTTTCCCTGAGGAGAGACGATTGGGAGTTGTCTTATCATCTCTTTTATTATATTTACATAGCTATTTAGAGCTTATCCAAAGAGTTAAGCGGTCGATTTAGATTATTCAATCATTTTAAAGGCACAAGGGCCAATCCAGAGTATCTTAACAAGTATAAATAGTTTTATTTTCGAAAGATACAAGATTTTGGTTCCTTTTTTTAGACTTCTGGTATCCTATTCCTACATCGCAGAATTCCACAAATCGATTAAAAAATCGTATTATTTTGAAATTTTAAACCTTTTTAACAGTTGAATAAACAAATCGAATGATGTTATTCGTTTAATGTAAAATATGAATAATAATGTAAAGCAAAGTTTCAAATATTGCTTCTCCGTTAACACTATAGTATTAACTATATTAACTACATTTCAAATATATTCTCTTCTGTAGTTTGGAGTTATCGATTTGCTTTGTTGCCTTAAACCCAGACGATAAAAATTTAGTGGAGTTGAATTTCCACATTTAAACCCAGTCAAATGTAAGAAGAAAATTAGCAATCATTTTTCGCAAAATTCTCAATATGTAGTAATACAGTATACTGTAAATAAATTTTAGCTAAACATTCCAGTACTTTATAGAGTCATTTAAAGGTTTTCTTTTAAAACTGCACCTGTATTTAACTGTACATGGTCAATTAACATTAATTATAGAAAACGGGACTTTGGTCATTATGATGGCTTATGTCACCTTTAGAAGGATTGCACATAACAATTTTGGAATCTTCAGAGACGGATAAGGTATCAAACTGTATTCATCAATTTAAAATGCGAACTGCTTTACTAGGAGTTTACGTTGATTAATAAGTACTAGGTGATTTTCACTTTAAGCATTCGCTTTAGAAAAATTATAGTTCAACGAAAAAAATACTATGTATATGGATTAAATAACTAGTGAAACCCCTGTAGTTTCTGGAAGGAATTTCGCCTACTTAATTTTTCTTATGAGAACGACATAACCTAGCATTCAAGAAATATTGGTTGCTGTGTCGGCGAATGTGTTGCGCCAAAAGAAGTTCAACATGTCGAGACCGAAGGATTTTTTAAGAAATCTTTATTCAATATAAAAAGTAACGAAGCGGCGAGAAACATTAATAAAAACTGGACGAAGTATTCAAATAACGGGAGAAAAAAAGTTGAAAAGAAGGGTTCCCTCGACATCGATGGCGCTTATAAAACCTGGGAAAAGGGCGAAAAAAAAAGCAAACTCGATTCAGGGGGATGAAAAAAAATTGTAGGGGAAAAAAGAGATTGTTGGGTTGTCTAGGGGCCGTATAGCAGACGCTTTGGGAGGAAAGGTGGGAAAACCAGAAAAAGGATTTCGATGGGAGAGGGATAGGGGGAAGGTGAAGTGGCGCCGGACAGAAGCCGCGACTTCCTTCGGCCAGACGAACTTTTAATAGCAGAAGAAGCCACCAGAGGCGCTGCATCTGTCGCACCCTGCAAAAGTGGCGCTTTATCCCTCCCCCCCCCCTTTTTCCCGCCCTCGAGCCCAGCACATGCTACCGAAGAAACCTCCTGAGTCAGACGCTAAAGGACAAGGCCGACCATTAACCAATTCTTTTGGTGCGATTTCTTGAAGAATTATGGTTTCCTTCTTGAGTAGCTCGTTTGCACTCTGGTGACGGGAAATTAGAGAACAGACGGAGATCTTTATATCTTAGGAAACACTTCGGTTAAAAAAAAATAAAATAGAAAAATAAAAAAATATAAAATTTTAAAGTTCATGAAGGATAAATATATTTTATTCCTACTGCAGGAAATCACTCTTGTAACAATATCAATAGAAATGGACGAACGAAATTGCTCTGCTGAATAAATATTCGAGATGTAAGCTTTGATGAGAAAATATGAGACAAAAATTTAAGAAATTATTATATATAATAGAGTCCTAATTTTCATAAACAGAGAATGGGAAAAGCGTACCTTAGCGATCATCGAGCAAGACTCTCCGATTCGTTAACATGGAAAGACGATTTTAAAACGTTTTCGAATGCGCATTTCATTAGGTATCAAAGGATAAATGAACCGTTTCCAGCAATGGGGTTTTCTGGTTCTAACGATGTAACTTAAATAACATTAGGATTAAAGTTTGAAATTATAACTGGTGTCTGTATATTTGCATATATTTCTTAGCTTAGAAGCATTTCACGAACAGCTCGACATTGCCATCGAAAGAAATTTCTTCAACAAAAACTCAGCACCAAACGATTATGCGCCAGACAATTAAGTAAATTAAAATGAACTTATAAAATTGGTTGGGGCAGTAGTTAGTCATAAAATGACATAAAACAATGCTTACAGTTATCTATCCAGGGTGACCCAAACTTATCCAGCATAATTATTTAGGAACATTGTATGGTTCAAATGGAACAAAAAATGTCCTATAAACATTACATCTAGTTTCGATCGTGTGATGGTCTTAAATGAAAGATCTTAGTCTGTAGATTTGTCGAAATTAGTGTTTGTATCCATAATTACTATTAATTAGCGGCAATTTACAATTTAAGTTTAATAAGTATACAGATCTAACAACAATCCAACCTTCATTGTTTCCATCTTGGATTTTAACAATCAGTGTTTTATTTATTTGTTGGAAACAATGAAGGTTACATTGTTGCTAGACCTATCTTGGTCAGGTGACTTTTCAGTGCCGGAGCCTGTATTTCTCGTTAGCCTCGTATACAGACCGTAGCCCACGTGAAAGACAGGCCCTGGCCAACGCCTCCTATAAAGAAAGCCTCAGCACTGAAACGTCATACATTGTTACATCATCATACTTCGTCCTTTGTTAACCGCATTTCTACCAATAATAAGCTCTAAATTTGGTCGACCTATGATGATGTAACAATGTATGACGTTTCAGTGCTGAGGCTTTCTTTATAGGAGGCGTTGCCCTGGCGCGGAAAAGTCACCTGACCATCTTAGTCCGAGCAACAATGTAACCTTCATTGTTTCCATCTTGGATTTTAGCAATTAGCAATTTTTCGTTTGTTTGGAACAATGAAGGTTACATTGTTACTCGGACTAAGATGATCAGGGTGACTTTTCCGCGCCAGGGCCTGTCTTTCTCGTTGGTCTCGATACGGACCTAATGAGGTAACGACTGCCTGTATTGGTTTGTTGTGATCGTTGTTAATTGTTGTTAATTTGGTCATCAATGCTAGCAACAGTTGTTGATTGTGACGACGTTGTGGAGATGATTGTTTATGATTAGCCAGCGTAATGTATTGTAAACGCTTTCCCGAGATACAGACGTAGCCGACTGGACAGATTTCCAAGGTTTTTTGGTTTTATAGTTATCATATAAAAACATGTTGGTTTAGTTTTTTTTTAAATAAAGACTAAATAAAAAAATAATAATAAATCTATGTATTTATGTTCCAAGGGTGATTCTTTCGACAATTCCATGGAGAAAACTACTGCATCTCTAAACTTCATTTTGGTCTTAAATGAAAGATCTTACAGGGGAAGATCAGGTCTGTTAAGCTTGGATTTATCTTAAATTTAAATATGTTGTTCCATACCCTTCCCCCTATTATATGGCATAGTAACTAATGTTAATGGGCTATGATTTAAAGTCAATTATGTAGGCTATTGATGTATATTTACAAATTTAGAGAATGTGACATTCAAGTAATAACCTGTTCATGTGGGTAAGCCGATAGATTCCAATGCTAAAAGTCTCGGGTTCAAATCCTGTAACTTTCCTAATTTAACTTTTTAAGCATGTTTTTGAACAAATTATATATGAAAATAATTTGAATTATTAAAAACATATTTTCATAATTTTTTGCATATTATATTTCATTTGAGAAAGGTAACAAATTATTTATTTTTAATAACTTATTATTATTATATTATTTTACAGGGTGGATACAAAAATGAGCCCCCCCCCCTTTTTATTTTCGTAACCGAAGCAGATATGTCAATTTTGATTAATCCAGTGAATAGGAAGTTGTGGGTGACCTATCCCACGGTGCACTTTTCATCATCCCAAATATGTAAATTAGGCACTTTCAAATCCAATCTTAAAAACCGTAATAGATACACGAAAAATTCCAATTGAAGACTTGTTCAGCATCTATCTTTTTTATTCTTATTTTGTTGTGGTGAAAGAGTTTCTTTATTTTTATATATTTAACTATTCTTAATGTTACCTTAAATGAATTTAATAACTACTAGATGGATCCCGTCAAAATTTGACGGTAAACAACCCATCTTATTATTAATCTCCATCTCTTTAATTAAAAAATAAATAAATAAAAATCGTCAGAGCAACAAATAGAATAATAGAGCAGCTTAAAAGCAGAGAACGTTGCATGGAAACCAATTTTTAATTGTCAATTACCACTAATTAATAGCAATTATGGACACAAAAACTAACTTTGACAAATTTACAGACTAACAGGGGAGGACCAGGTCTGTTAAGCTTGGATTTAACTGAAATTTAAATAAGTTATTATTATATGGTATAGTAGCTCATGCTAATGGGCATTAGTTTACGAGATATAACTATTTAAAGTTAGTCATGTAGGTTATTGATGTATATTTACAAATTCAGAGAACGTGAGATTCAAGTAGTCAACGTGGTTATGTAGGTAAGTCGGAAGATTATTTTGTTGTGGTGAAAGAGTTTCTTTATTTTTATATCTTTAATTATTACTATCCACATAATTTTTTCCAATTTTTTTTTCTTAAGAATAGTGTCACTATTGCAATATATATTGTTATAGTAAATAATTGAGCTTATAGCGAGGCGAATTTTTGAATTGTTTTAAAATAGTCTGAATTTCTTTCATCATGAACTGGAACGTGCTTAGTCGTAAAACAATTCATTCCACAAGAATAGAAATTTTCGAGTGCGGTCAGAGCAAAAGCATTTCCACCCCATTCCGGTATAGAAAATCCCTTCCATTCGTCTAAGTGAAAACAAAGCAAAAACGTGGCAGAAAATGGTGTGTAAACAGTTGGTGCAGATTGGTACGACGCATCTGCCAGGCAGATGGCGGAGGTCGGTGGCTGGTTCAGTTTCGACGACCGAGTAGAAAGTGGACGTCGGGAGGGCTTATGTCACGGTCGTTGTGCCAAGGCAAAAGAAATTTGAATATCATGCCAAATAGAAAATAAAAATTATTAAAAAAAAAGATGGAGCAGCAGCAGTTAAGATGGCGGTCAGTAGAAGCACACCAGTCATACGCCATTCACCGCCAATTAGTCTCATTCTTCCAGCACCACTGTCGTCATCCGGCGCCGGGTTTAGCGCAATACGAACAATGGCACGTGGAGTCGTGTAGAAATTTGCACGCGCCTTCTTTGTCACAATGGCAGCCTGACCTACAAGCGCACACGCCACCACCTTGTTTCGCTCACTCTTTTGCCTCCTCCTCCTCCTTTCTCCCTTTCTTCTCCGAACTTTTGAATCGCTAACATCACTGCACGTAACACGAGCGAGGATTGTGATCTAATCCCCGGTGCTTTTGTTATACAAAACAGCTAAGCCGACGAAAAGGACGTTCGAGAAATACATTTTTTATTTAATATTATTTTTTAAGTTCCTATTTTTAGATCTTGCTTACGATAATTTGCAACGAACAAATCTGAATTTGAGAATAGGAATTATAAAATTCATACTTATTTGATTTTAAATATTCTACGCAACCGAGTATATTTTTATCAGCAGAGAGATAACTTATATATGAAATAAAATTCCCCTATTTTTTCAGCAAATGTTGAAGATAATAATCAACATTTCGACGTTGCAATGAAATTCCGGCCGATATTTGAAGTCTGAGACTTTAGTATCCAATTTTCTACTTTTATTTATTTATGAACATGATTTTCAATGGAATACAAAGCGGAATATTTTTGTCAACACCACTTTAAGAGCCAAAGCATTTAAATTCCTTCAGATGATTTTATCTATTTATTTATTTATTTATTTATTTATTTATTTATTTGTTTATAAGCACTCCCAGGGAGTATTACAACATAAGATCACATAGCATAAAATTACAAGAATGTCTAAGTGGTTAGATTAAGAAAGTTGAAAGTTCCTATAATTTTTTAAAAACATCTGATTTTTATTTGGATTTCACTTCTTCAAAAAAAAACTTCAAAATTATACGTTTCTTCAACATTCTTCAACATCTCCTTCTACAAGACCAACTTCTCCAACCCGTCAATTTCTTTCTGATCTTTATTTCTTCAAGAATATCTTCTATTTCCTACGAACCTTCATTTCTTCAAGAGCTCTTCTGTTTTCTTCTGATCTTCATTTTCTCAAGAACACTAACTTCTTTCTTCAAGATTTCTTCAAGTTCTGCATTTCTTCAACTCCTTCAGCATCCCTGATTTCCCTCTAACCAACCGTCTCATAAAATATTGGTGAACTATGTATTTTATTTTATTTTATTTTTTATTACAATTTATAGAGGAGAATTTCAACTTAAAATATTAATATGATTTTTAAACATTGTTAAAATGTGTGCAATTACGCATACATTTAAAACGAGAACAGACAAAAAGGCGACTTTGCATTTCATATGGCAAGTCATCTGAAAGTTTAAAAGGATACACTAAATAAACTGAATAAACTAATATCTCACCCAAATAAAAAATTAAATAATACAATTTATCATTTTTGCATTATTCACATTTTAAAAATCAAATTAATGAAGGCCCCGAAAAGAAAAATAAATTGCGATATATAAAACTAGGCTACCGTCAAATTATACACAAACATTGCTGGTACAGTCCTCCTGAAAAAAATTTGGTTGTCAAAACATAATGAAGAATATTTAGTAAAATAAATTCCTGGATATTCAAAGGTATATAATTTGACGTAAATCCAAAGAACAGCCTTTGAACATCAGATAATTTATTTTCATGTAATATCCAGGTTATCTTCTTGATACCTTCGTGTTTAGCAGCGTGCACGAGCGAGTCGTCATCTTCAAACTTCGTTCCGCGAAGGGATTCCTTCACTTTACCAGAGGAATGGTAGTCACGGGTGGTTCAAAACGCTGCTAAACAGTAGCTCAAACGTACTGGTCGAGACTTTTATCGTGCAGGTATACACGGCCTCATTCCAAGGTGGCGTGAGGCAGTTGAAAGGGACGAGAATTATGTGGAAAAATGACATGGAAGAATGACATGTTCCTAAAGGATGTACCAGATGGCACAAAAAAGGTGTTAGAAAGTTTTTGTCTACTGTGGTTTAATCGTACGCCTTAAATGATTTTCCTCGTGATACTGTTCTATTGCAGTTCTGAACATTCTATAACTCACTCACTAATGTCACTCATTACATATCAGAGCAGAAGCACTAACGTTGGAACAGCGTGTGTTTATAGTAAAGAAATTTTACGAAAATGCTGGAAGTAATGCTGTGGTGAGACGCTTATTCAACAGAACATTTGGTCCAAGAACAGCACCATCCGAAATGACCATTGCACGTACTGCAGTTTCCAGAGAGATTGAAAATGATGTTCTTCAGAGAGTCACCACGGAATTCAGTTCAACGCTGTACACACAGATTGCAGTAAATAAAAATCACTTTGATAATGTTCTGCATTAAATTTCGGGATGTCTGTTATAGCATAAATATGATTACAAGAAACTATAACCTCATAATATGTCGTAGTAGACAAAAACATTCTAACACTTATTTTTGCGCCACCTGGTATCTATGACCTCCATAAGTTGTAAGGGTGTAGAATAAATAAATTTTAAAAAATGTTGTGCATTACTTTTGGAGTGACCCTCGTACTTTTCGAGATATCGGTCAAAAACGATAAATTTTCGAAAACGATAAATTTTACAAAAATGGGATCAGTGTTAATCAGCAGCATAAAGAGTACTCAGAAAAATATCACGGCCAGTACACATTAAGTCGATCGGAAGCCCCGGAGAATTTCTAATGTTGATAGCTCGGGAATAGTAAGGCCCGCTGAGATGATTTTGATACATCTATGAAGTAGTCAGTCATCAGAATTAACGAAGCCAACTACGTTGTACAGTTTAGAAATGAAATTAATTAATTGTCAACTTTTTTTCTTACAGTTCCGAAATAGACAATTAAGATATCGATTTGATTTATGGTCACTGCTCATTTATCTTTTTAATATGAAATTTATAACCACAGCAATTAATTATTGATAATTTTGCCTGAGTCGACTGATATCAGATATATTAACTATAATTTTGCAGACATTCCAAGAAGGAGCTTTAGCTGCGACAAAGCACAAACATTCATGTATCTGTGCCTTATAAACAATGCTTAAAACATAAACAGAATGTAACATCGTATTCATCCTTGACGAATCGATTATTAGTTATATGACATGCCAGTTTGCATTCTTATCTTAACGGTCACTACTTTAGCACGTACAATTGACTTGAAGGGGTCCACGAAAGAGCCTGCAAGGTAGATACACTCGGGCTAAGATCTTGATGATGATATTATCGAAAACAGAATTTGAAAAAGTTATAGCTCGGTTGTATCAATTTTTCAGGATTTTTCGTGGACCCCTTCAAGTCGAATTCACGTGCTAAAAGAGTGACTGCAGAGAATACCAAGATAACGACATATATAACATTGTTAAGCATTGTTGAAGTGAGCACGCGCACGAGTGAATTTACGCGCACGATCGCTTTGTCGACGCGCGATTGGTCATTTGTTCATAAACAATATTATTGCTCGTAAGTAGCGGAAGAATGGAGCTACTTATTGGTTTTACAATGTCCGTCTCTCCCTTTAATAATTTCTACATTAATTTCTACGTAGAAGGTTGAAATTCGGAACGTAGCTTACTATGGGCATATCTGCCTTGACTAATTAGTTTTGTTTTGATTGGTACACTGGGATCGGAATTACGAGGGTGGGAGTCAGAGGGACAAAAGCTCTAATTGTGGTATATAGGTACGTAAAAGAGTGAAATTAATTAGATTCCACTAGGCAAGATCTACATTACTATGAAGTTTAGTCCCAATTGTTCCAGTGGGGTTGGAGTTGCGGGGATGGCAGTCACTTGGTCTTTAGAACTATGGCAACATATGGCATGTGATATGTCATTCGATCGGAAATGATGAGAAAGGAAAGAAGATAGAGCTCTTTTTCATTTTCTACACACTACGTTCGAGAAAAATCTATTTTTTGATTAAAAAAAACTTGGGTGCCCGGTATAATGCAGATAAAGGGGTAAAAATGTAAAAATAGATGAACGCAGGGTCTGCTACTTGCCTATACCCTACCTGTACCCTACTCGGGGGGAATTAATTCCTTGTTAATAAATGTATAAATGTATTTCTGCTTCACTGCTAACGCCACCTTGGAATGTTTACAAGATTTTATTATATGACATGCCATTATCTTAGTATTTACTGTTAGAGCACGTGCAATCGACTTAAAGGGGTCCACGAAAAAGCCTGAAAAGTTAATACAGCCGAGCCAAGACCTTGATGATTATATTGTCGAAAAAAGGATTTGAAAAAGATAATTCGTTTTCAAGTTATCGTGCAAACGGCGGACGGCCGAACGGATAAACGTACAGAACAAACGTGCATTCTTATAAGTAGCATTTAGGTAAAGCTCCTAATAATGTTCGCTCCTATTTTCATTTCTGCCTTGTTTAATGTAATTTTCATATTAGATAAATTTATGCGTCATTTTTCATTCAACTGGTATCTAAACTTAAGGGAAAATGACTTCGTGATTTAGAATAAGTTTAATTGTTAAAATTGATAATCTTTGAATATGCGTTTAGCAATGTAAATATTCGTGTTAATATCTATGAATCAACGATGTTTGAGAAGGCAACATGCATTGTTTTTGCAAACCCTCATGCGGTTAACATAATAAGTAAAGGTGCTCAAGTCGTTCTCTAATGACAGGGTTTCCCAGAGGAAATGAAGAGACTCCAAGGTAGTAGCTTCATCAGCCAGAAGACACAAAGATTGGAGCCGAAGAGGAAATAAGCTGTAGGTGTTAAACCGCCCTTTTGAAAATGTAAGCCTCATCCTCTCCGCTTCCTTCAAAGTTGATGACACGGGAGAAGCAAAAAGGTGTGCGCATTGGGGGAGGAAACAGATAGGACGCCTTTAAATTAGGTGTTGTTGCGACCTCCATCTTCCGTTGTAAATTAAACGCTCAACCGACGTCAATTGCTGCTCCGTTTTGGCGAAACACGTGGTGGTGGTCATAGAGAAAGATAGCTTTTCCTCTTTTTTTACTACAGATGGCTTCCTTCGTAGAAATACGAACCCCTTCAACTAGCCTCACTTGCTTCCCGTTTTTTGCTATTTAATTTCGGTGGAAGCTTAACTCTTTTTGCAGAAATTTACAAACATCCCCGTTTATCCCGAGAATTGTTTTAATCACTTGTTGAATAGAACTCTATATACCAGTCACTCTTATTCAATTAAATAAATTGAAAACGGGAGTGGTCCCCCTCGACTTTTGTGTGGCCAAAAAATGATTGTCTTTATGCAACTAAATTTCTCGACTCTTTATCCATTTCACCGCAAGAATTTTCTTCATCACTATTTTCATCGAAATTCATATTCTCAGTAAAAAAAGTTTCTTTATAAATGCATAGCCGATAAATGCCTTAGTTCCTCACTATCATCTCTGTCCTTGTCGTCAACAATGCAGGGTATTTCAGATAATCAGTATCAGGCTCGGAAGTTCGACGTCCTAGATCTTTTGGGAAAATTTCTTTTACATGACTAGAGACTATGTGAACAATTTAATGGCGGCTATCCCATTTTCCGGAAATGGCTGGCGTCCGGTCAAAAACTTTAAATAGGAACATAGTCGGGAAGGATGTCTTTGGCTAGGAATAAAAATCTTTTGTAGGAAACGTTTTTTCCATTCGGCTTCCTTCAGGAAATAAACAAGAAAAACATTTTCACGTCACGCATTATCGTGAACTGTTAACAACTCCTGCCATTGTTTGTTGCTATCCTGACAGGCTAACACTGAAAATAACTTTTTCACGGAAGAAGCGTTGTACGCCGAGAGGTTGTACGCCGCATGATATCCTAATCGTACACATCACTCCATAATTTTTCCTTGGAAACATTGACTGACTAGAAGCGAACCCACCCGATTGTATTATCGGGAAATAACCCATTGTTAGATTTCTTTCTTTGTTGTGACATAGTCCACCGTCGCTGATTTTATATATATGATGAGAACAACAATGTTGATAACATCAAGACTAAAAAAATCTTCAAGATATCAATCTGTAACTATCTTGTTCTAAAATCGATTATGTGTTGAAATCACTGATAGTTTCTTGTTCTTGGCTTATTAGGACAGTTTTTAGGGGACAACTTGTGTGAAAATAACAGTTCATGGCTTAGCATGTGAGACAGTCATGATGCAACATTGCTCGATGGATGGATGTATCACTTGTGCTCTACATTTGTATATGATTTATTTTACTCATAGAATCAACAGGTTGCGTATGGCGGTTTGAGGTTTGCTGTGAAGATCACTGGTTGAATGCAGGTTGATGTATCGTTGATCACAGATGAGGATATGAGCGTTGTCGGGATGTACAGTTGACCGCATATGGAGTATGATAGATGCAATCACAGTAGTTGAGCTTGCGGAGTAGATACTTGTGAACATTTATAGATGAGGTATTCGCATGATAATATCGCAGATGTTTTCGGCACTGATGTGTTTCAGTTTTTGAACCAGGCACCAATTTGAGTCCAATTTCCGTGTTGGTAAACACTTATTTAATTTAGAATAATATAACACCCCAAAATAACTTAAAAAATTGATAATAATAATTTAAAAATAATAGCACCTTTCGTATCATCTCTGATCCTTTTGCAAGTGTAACAAATAAAGTCAGATTGGTCAATATATACTGTAGATCCAGACCAAATACTGGAAAAAAGGACGATTTTTTTTTAGTCTTGATGTTATCAAAAACAGAAAAATTATTACTAAAAAACTGTTTCACTCAAATTCCACATCATGATAATAAAATTAATTTCCTTATTTATAAAGTTTACACTAAAGTTGAGAAGCAAATGTAATTTTTAAATTTAATTACCATGCATATACCTCAATTGCATTCTATAATAAAAACCACATAACTGTTTAGTGGGCACTATTCATCTCCACCAGGCTGAGACTGGATTTTTGTAGACGGTTTACAAACCAGCCACAAAATTTCCTGAATCGGCTGAATTTTATATCTAATTATCTGTTGCAATTGTAAAGGGCTATACAAAATTTCAACCACTTTTATATGTTTATAAGGGCTGTACCCTTTCTGCTTATACGATTTGGCTGAAATTTGACATCTAATTGTCTTTCGTCATTATAAAGACCTAAGACTTATAATAAATTTTATTTGTTCATTTTTATTTAAAGTCCTAATTTGTATGAAGAAAATTGAACAAATACGAACATTTTAGGTAAAGCGTCTCTTCCGGTTAACACATTTGGTCCAAAAGTTTATACAGATCTACAATTTTGGTGTAAAGACCACATTCCAAATATCATCATTCATCTCTTTACGTTTTTGAGTTCACACAGATCTCAAAGTCGAATTTTTTGATGATAAATATAATCTTTCTTAATTCTTTCTCTATACAACAAAGGAAAAATACAACTTTCTTCTAATTAATCATGATGATTGTGCTGCCCGATTTCCTTCAGTTTATGTACAAATTTTCTTGTTTCAATTCATATATGGAAACAAGCTCGTTCTTTTACATATCATGAAATGGCAAAATAGATACAATATACTATGTGGTTGTGACAAAAAGTATAAAGGAGGAAATGATTAGAAAAGCCTAAAAGTCAAGTGATATTTTGAAATTTTTTTATGTATATATTAATAAAATTAAATTTCCACGTAAAGTTTATGCTGTTGATGAGCGTTTAATAATGAAAAGTTTTCGAGCAGTTGTTCACTAGTTAGTTCACATAGTCTGACAACTGAAGAATCTTAAAAGAATTATGAAAGCGAAATCATCAACGCTCTCCGGGAAGAATGGATGAAAATTTCTGAAGCTATCTACCAAAATCTGGTGGAATTCTTTCTCGGAGAGTAGAGACCGTAATAAATGGAAAGAGAAGTTCAACATCATATTAATTTTCGTGACATCATGATTGCAGTGCTAAAGCACAGGTGTCCAGAAGCTTAAATTGGATAGTGCATCGGCGATCGGAATAGCGTTAATTTTCTATTAAGGTTAAGAGACATTTAATACACCACGGTTTTCCTGAATATGCGCAAACTTTGTATATTTTCATGGTTTACAATATAATTATCACCTTTGGAAAGCATGCTCTTATCTGATTTTGCTGTTACCATTGAGTGGTTTTTATTCGTAATGGGTAATCTTCTCGATAATCACTTAGGAATGAGTACAATTTAATATTAGTTTAAGAGGTTGGTTTGTTCTTTTTTAAAACTCCCCAATCTTCTCAAAATTTAATTTAAATACATCACATTTGGCTTAATAAATGAGGAGCGCTAATCAAATGATTTATTTGATGTACCTTGACAATATAAAACAAACGCTATTGAAGGGTTTCATAATTCCATGGGAATTAAACCTAAATTATTTGAGCATCTGTTTGTTATAAATATTTTATCCTGTATAATAAAATATTCCCTTATACAAGGATAAAAATTATACCGTAGCTAATAATTTTTTGTAAATTTTTTAAATGGAAGAAGAAAATAAAAATTAGTCTTAGAATGTTGATAATAAGTACGTTTCTTGACGCTGCGTTTTCGTTGAAAGTAAATAAATTCTTTTCGTGGAGAATGCCGATTAGTTCGTCATAGAGGACAAGATTAGCAGTTGTAAAGCATTTGAAAAACCTTTAGATAACATTTACAAATCTCAGTTTTAATCCATCGGATATGGTAAATTACGTCATTGGAAAGAGAAAATCCAAAGATTTGCTAAAATTGCTCTTGTGAGAGTCTTTTAAAATTGTGTTAAAGAATAGGGTAGCTGAACTCTAAATTTCTGAGCATGAAGAAATTAGCCCATGAAACAAAAGTGAGAGGGTCGGAAAGAGAGAGTGCCATATGGTAAGAATACTCATTAAACCGGCAACGAAGGGAAAAGGACCAATGAACAAGAGAGATGGGAGACTGTTTTCGACGTTAGCAGGGCAAAAGTCTAGCAAATAGGAAGAGAGAAAAAGGTCCGTTCGCAACAGGTACGCGTCGAAATCAGTGCCCGTCGAAGCAGGCAGCTGTCCTGGCAGGTGACGACGACGACTAGAAGAACTACAGCATACGACAGGGGGGGGGGTAAACCCCCATAAACACCATCCATTGTCTTGACCCCCGGGCGGAGGGAAAGAAAGAGTGCCCTCCACCGGCCATTCATTAGAGCAGCTCGAACGAGTTAGGGCAACACAACGAACCGCCGACGGAGACAACAAAAGGCTCTCTTCAGGCCCCTAGGCGGGAAAATGGATCCCCGGGTGGGTGGGGGTAAGGGTAAAAAAAGAGACATTGGTGGCACATGTCATTTCATCAACGACGATTCTCCGAATGAATTTCTTTCTCGTTCGCGGGCGCCATTTGCATTTTTTTTGGCGTCAAGTTAGAGTGTGCCTTTAGTGCTTTGTTTCACCGAAACGGGCTCCGAAATCGGTTTTCTGGGTCCCATTGTAGAACAGAGTTTTTAGCGTTAATATTTCAAGTTTACAATGGACTGTGTTTACATATTCACGTCATATGGTAGTAATTCATTCTAAGAAGAAACGCTCAGTTTTGCAGGGTGATTCATTAAGTAGTTAATCTAAATGTAGAATATGTTTTCATGTATATAAAAGTCTGCAGCTTATTTCAATGTGCACTTTAATCCGCAAGAAAATGGTCTGCTTAGAGTAAATGATAAAAGTTATTACCGTTGATTTTTAGACATGTTCGAATATGTCAAATATTCGTTAATACCTGCAATCGCCTCTGCGACGCTTCATTTTCCCTGCGCATTTACCTATAAATATCTCAAAAAATATACAGCAGAGTTAAATCTGGTGATTTGTCAAATGCGAACTTCAAGGCGCGAACTTGGACGTGTGGCGTCTGTTTTTAGGGTGATTCACAGAAAGCGTAACAAACATCGGTAAGGGAGAGTTGCGTAAGTTGGAACATTTTCAAGAATATATTTTTTCGTGGAAAAAGACTGTAATTTATGAATCATCAACAGAGGCTATTAATACAATACAGGAAAAAACTTTTGGCACTTAATACCAAAAGAATCTTAAGTTATTTAAGGGGTTTTATAATCGTAACAATGTTCCATCTTATGCAGACCGAAGCCTAAGATGGGACATAGCAAACAACAGTATAACATGGGGCAAAGCATGTATCTTTTCTTATGTTAATTTTTAATATCAACTTGTAACTTTTAGTTGGCAAAACAAGTAAAACGGAAAAGATATTAATGGAAAAAAGCTTTACAGGTTTCATGTGCCCAATCTTTGCACTGGATACATGATAGAAAATGGTAACTTTGAACTTTAACTAGCACCATTGAATATTTAATTTACGGCATAAAGCACATATTGCTATGAAAACTAGCCATCAAAATAGGATATTCACAGTTGATCTAAGATCTTTCTATTTTCCGACAGTTAATACGCGACAATGGTAACACATTTTTCTAAGAAGTGAATAAAACATATCGGATTTTTTGTGGGAAATCGGCTGCAGCTTCGGTCTCGACGATAACACAACGGCTGCATTCTTCGATGAAGTGCTGAAAACTAACAACAGGCAACACCAAAAATTGTTTTATTTTTTAAAATCGGTTTGTCCCAAATTATGACGCGTCTCAAATTATTCAACTCTCCTCTATTTTGTTGGCGAGGTCATATTAACAAACGTTCAGATGCATATAGATCGTATTCCAATTACAATTAGATACAAAATTACAATAGACCAAAGTTTTATTAGTCTAGTAGCAAATTTGTAAACAACACATATGCTATGAACTTATCATTAACTTTTGATTTAAAAGCATAAGAGAGTTTGTACGATTTAGTATAACACGTGCTCAAAATGTGTCCCTTGATGAACCTGAATGTAAGCACCGCACTACGAATCATCGAATCATAAACACTAATAAAACTTTGATCTGTTGTATAACTATACTTAATTGTAATACGACCTATGTTCATATGACAGCTTTTGTTTAACCTGACCTCCCCAACAAAATGCCGAAATTTGATACAATCATTATGAATCATCCCGCGTAACAGTCGAGATTTAATTCTGGAATTTAGCTATAAATTATCTCGATTGATAAGACAAATTCAATGTAGAAGTTCTTTTGAAACTATTGTTGACGATTATATCCATACCTTACATGGAATTTGAAATTACTAATCTGCATAATCAATTGATGATGAACTTATTGTGGCATCTTACGTTTTTCTTTAAAGAGAAACCTGTATTGCTCATGAATAATCGGTTTTATATTTTGTCATTGTATAAGTTGTTTATAATGAATGCAGTGATTTCGCGAGTTTCTTGTAGTCTTTCCATTAGCAACGGATAATGAACTTTGGTTATTTACGAGAAGCATATCTTTAGGTTTAGTTTGAATTAATTCAAAATTATAATCTCTTTCTCTTTATGGAAGAATCTGCGACAGGGTACTATCTGGGTATGCTTGAAAATTGGCTCATTCCTTCGCAGCTGTCAGCTTTCAAGAGAAAAGTATCCGCCACATTTTCACTGCTAAATTCTTGACTTCTTGAATATCATACTCTCAACCCCACTGCGATTTTGTTTATCCGCTCTAATAATACTTTCAGCATTTAATTTAAGTTAATTAAAATTGAATCTCAAAATTGAATCTTGTTAGAGCATCCTCAGCTTTCAAATTATCACATGCAACCCCTGGCAAAAAGTTTGCGATAGTTATTGCCGAGTCGCTGGCGCGCATTGTTAGTTGATTTTTTAAAAGTAAGCATACACAATTAAACGGTACAAAAATTAATATATGTTTATTTGGATGATTTACATTACACTAAAATTAGATGATGTTCTAAAAAGATAATTACACTGAATAAAAAATTAAAACCAACACACCTGGTTGGAAAAATGCTTGCGATAAGCAAACCAGATGGAAAAAAGTTTGCAATAGTTTAGTGTCAATATTTTCTACAGTGATGTAAATAGAAAGGATTATACCATTAATTTTTAGGTGATAAACCTAACACTTATGAAGGCAATAGTTCACAAAAAATATTTCATAAAAATAAAATTTGCGAGCATAAAATGGGACCCGTTAAAGAACTGCCTCAACAGCTTAAAATGCGCATTTTGAAAATGCTAGATGATGGAAAGACTCAAACTGAAGTTGAAAACATATTGGGATGTGATGGATCTACTGTTTCGACTACATGGAAAGAATTCCGAGCAACAGGCCATGTCCAGAACAACACAAAATCTGAAGTCCGAAGAAATCTAGCAAACGCCAGAAGAGAACTGTAAAAGAAATCTACAAGAGAATGAGAAAAAGCACATTGAAAGAGATAAATAACGAGTGGAAGAAGACATCTCATGTTTGCGTTTGTGACAAAACCGTCTGAAATCGACTACATGAACTTGGTTTCATTCGAGGAAAGCGAAGACAAAGCCGCGTCTAACTTAGGAACACCGACAGGCACGTTTGAAATACGCAAGAACTTACAAGAAGTGGACAATTGTAGATTGGAGGAAAGTTATTTTTTCTGACGAAAATCGGATTTGTTTATCAAGTGGTGACGACACTGGAAATTTGTCTGGAGGCGTTCAAACGAAAAATATAATGATGACGCCTAGTCAGCAAAGAAAAGTTTCCACAAGGACACATTGTTTGGGGTTATATTTTTTTTGAAGGAAAAGGCAAACTGTGCATAATGAAGACAACAGTCGACTCAGAAGCATACATTAATATTATTGATGCCCTCCTTCTTCCAACAGTTGAAGATCATTTTGGAGATGATCAGTGCATCTTCCAAGATGACATCGTTCAAAAAAATGTGACATCGTTAAAAAAAATGTGAAGGCGCATCTTGCTACCATTCAAATACCCCAACTTGAAAGGCCAGCCAACAGCCCCGACATGAACCCAATCGACAATTATTGGTACAAGTTGAAGACATTCGTCAAGGAAAAACACCAACAAACAAACAAGAATTGTCGACTTCAATAAAGTCCAGTTGGTCTGAACTTGAAGACTGTTACATAAGAGACCTTATTGACTCAATGCCTAGGTGCATCAAAGCATGAATAAAAGCCATGGGT
This sequence comes from Rhysida immarginata, assembly GCA_023313115.1. Taxonomy (NCBI): domain Eukaryota; kingdom Metazoa; phylum Arthropoda; class Chilopoda; order Scolopendromorpha; family Scolopendridae; genus Rhysida; species Rhysida immarginata. The sequence continues at coordinate 1,521,895 of JAHWFO010012523.1, forward strand.
GGTGCAAACGCAATACTAAATTCATTTGCAGCAACTTTTTCCCATGTAATTTCATTATTGCAAACATTTTTCCAACCAG